>JAWZYV010018629.1:0-28543 GCA_038373885.1 Cheiracanthium punctorium
TTAAGCATCGTTGCACCTCCGGCTACGCTCTGCATTTAATGAAATAAAATATTTTATAGTTAGTATTGTACATTTGTGAGTCCAGCGTGACGTCCAAACCTGCATGCGCTTTTGGGGATTTTCTCTCTTTCATAGTGGTTTGCGACTTGGTTGCAACGTTTTTCTATGCAAGTTTTGATCCTATTGATTCCTTCTATCAACCCTCTGAATTTATGGATCGAATTTTGGAACACCCTGTTTACAACTATACAACTTCTAACTCCCTCTTGCCTTCGTGGCGAGAGGAAGGCGGCGAGATAAAATTTAAGGTTTCAATTGTCCAAAGACTTCAACAAATCCACTCAAGCTTGAAACAACCGGCTGTTTAACCGTATATATAACATCAAATTATCCTGTGTTATATTGTAGACCAGCTGAAGTACTCGTCGTTGACAGATTAGTGCATAATGCAAACTTTCAAAAAGCTTGAATTTTCGTCAGCATTGTAGGTGTATAAAGTATGGAAATATATTAGGAATAGTACAGAAATAAAAATTACATCTTCTGCATAGCTGCCAACCTTCCCGATTTCTTCGGATGATTTCCCACCACAATTTTTAAACAGCTTTATTTTGCATTAAATTTTTGGCGTTTTTTTAAGCATGAATTGATAGGTAAAAATTAATGGTGGGAAATCTCCCGAAGAAATCGGGAAGGTTGGCAGCTGTGCTTGTGTGTTTTGTTAAAAGATTACAGGTTTGGGAGTAACAAAGGGATCAGTAAATTTGACTACTATTATAGAGAACTTCTTTCTATTTCAAAAAATTAAATTTCATTCTGGTTGAATGAATTTTACAAGTCAAGAGGTCATTCCTAGCCTGTAACCAAATTTTGTTTGATTCACTGTGGATATTTTAACATTATTCCTCGAGAATATTTTGCGCAATTTCCACAAAATCTAAAAAAGGCATATAAACATTTTAAAAATTTATTTAAATATTTTTAAAAAATCCAATTTATTTTGTTTTAGCCGTTGTTGATTATGTTGTTAAACTTCATTGTGTTCTCTTAATCCATTTTTAAGGAATGCGAGAACAAACATTTATACGATTTTCACAAAATCACAAAATCTATTAAACTGTTTTCGCATCTGGAAGTCAAATTAACTTGCTTCTAACGTAATTCCGAATTTTATTCTATCCCATTCCCGTTTGTCAGGAATAGCGCAAACATGTGCGGAATTTTCCCAAAATCTCAAAAGCTTCAGAAAAATTTAAAATACTTCAACGCAAACAGCTCAAGTGGCCCCACTGATGATACTAAATTTTATTTCACTCGCTTTAGTGGTTTTATACGTAAACGATAAATATTTTCATATTTTGAACAGTTTTTGAAAAATCTCAAAATCTAATCAAAATTTTTAAACAATTCATCACCTACAGTCTTAGTTTAGCGACCACTTATGATGTCACTCAATTTCATTTTATTCGCTTCAGTAATTTTTACGTTATGCGTGAACATAAATGTAAGTAATTTGAAACAATTTTTGCAAAATCTCAAAATCTAATCAAAAACTTTAAAAAAATTGACTCCTATAGTTTAAGTTGAGTGACAACCTTATCATGTCACTCAGTTCCCTTTCATTCACTTCTGTCATTTTTACTTGAAGCGCGAACAAAAAAGAAAAAGCGTCACGGACAGAATGACAGACAGACAAACTTTTTTGGGGGGTCGTACAGGATTCTGCTTCAAACAGATAGAAATCGCAAAATTTTTGAATTCCAAGTAATGTACAGACAAAAGTCTAATTTTATTTATATAGATTATCTAATGATAAGAATGCTAAGTTATTATTATATTACTCAGCTTCGGTCGAACTTGAAGAATGGTTTCATGATTAAAAATTTATTTGTTTGAATTCCATGTAAAAAAAGCAATTACTTTTTTGCCAACCCAATATTATCACTGTGTTTGTTATTTCACTTTCTTCATTTAATACTATCGCCCGCAATGTGCAATATTCTTATAAGACTTTTGGCAGTATTTTAATTTATTGTCAGATGAAAATTCAGACAGAAAAACGTGATTTTGAATGTATTTTGAGTATTTGAGAAAGTATGGGGAAGTCCAAAGACCTGATGTTTCCAATTTTAAAAAAGGTCAAATTCATACCTGTAATGTTGAGGATGTTAGTTTTTTACAAATAAGAAGTTGTATTGGAAGACATACATCTACTGCATCTAATTCTATACATGGAAAATATTTTATTTGGGGGATATGATAGCGGACCGAACATTAGACGCTTTATAGAATCACCATCAAACTGTAAAAACCTCTAATTTATCTGCTTCAAAATTTGATATTTTTTAATACCGCTATCTTTTACTGTTTTTGTACAAAAGAAATCTAATTTACGCAATTTTCAAAAAATAGATTTATATACGATTAAATAGATTTATATACGGTCCCTTAACTCATAACACATTTTATTTAATATAAATTAAAATACTGAACGTAAAAATTTGAAATTTTGCACAACCGTGTAATATTTCTTTCTGCATCTATTTCCATCGAAATTTGGCTAGGTCGCTATTCATAATTTTTTAATATTAATTTAATCATTCATAATTCATATTAATATTGTATTAAAAATTATAATATTAGTAAATTATGTTTGGGTCGTTTAGTTCTAATAGTGCGAATAAAAATCAGCTTCTTCTTATTATTATTATATGAGTTATGAATTAAAGTATGAAAAAATATGTTAACATATGGGGAGGGGGATATTGGAAGCTCATAACTCACCCATTTTCAGTTTGAATTCATTGAAAATTGGTGTGTGTTAAAATGGGGAAATATGAAGTGAAATCTAGGGTTTGATATTGGGCGAAAAAAACGTTGGATCTAATTTTAATATGGAGATGACCCCTTATGCAATTTTTATGTATACCAAACTAAAGTGTACGTGAATCGTAAACGATTGGTATCTGTAACTTTGCTGTACGACGAACGACGTTCGAAAAAATTACAAGTGGGCGTCTCTTTTTTTTTTTTTTTCTGAAAGTGTACTTTGGATAAGCACACTTTCAGAAGTACATTTGTTGATCAATAAACTTGAATGCAAATATATTCTGATTTTTGCGTTTTTCATTTATTTTCATTTATTTCTTATCTAGAATAATTTTCAACAAGCTGCTTGAGTGATTTGTGAGTAGGCGAGTGATGATTGCGCTGGTTGTTCGAAGGGCATTGCATTTTAAGACAATAAGCATTGTGCAAAGGGGAAAAAGATATATAAAGAAATTTTTAAGCACAGGATAATTGTCGTAAGATGAATAATTACAGGTAAACCTGCTCTATCAATAGACATACAGGAAAATAGAGAAAATATTTTTACTGTGCGATAACTATATCATGCAGACAGTATCAAAAATGATAAAAAAAATATGCCAAGCGTGTAGATCCTGATACACATCCCAACATAAATGTGTCATTCCTAAATGCTTAGTTCATAGAAAAAAAAATTATAAGTTGATCGATAAACACAACGAATACAACACGTTTCACCATACCATCAACTCGAAAGGAATATGAACATTATGGACCAGACGCCACAGCACGGAGAAATTGTCACCAGTAGATTGATCATTGATTTGATTCTCTGAAAAATGTAGACTAACGTGGCTCAGTGACATTGTAATTTGTGAGATGACTGTGTATCTGGGTCAGACAAATGACCAGTGCAAGGAAAAGTATACCCAAAGGCATGCTTTTACAGAGTGCAACGCATCGCAACAAACAAAAAAATTTCTGTAAAAAATGAGCACGACAAAACTTTATTTGATACCTCACTGCATTGTTGTAAACAATACCAAATTACTGTTTCAAAGCTACAATGGGGACGTATTGTTGTCGATGAGAAAAATTTGTAACAATAAACAATATAAATCATTTCTATCTAAGCTCTTGAGATTGATGCTTGGATGCCCTCTTTATCTTTTATAACTGCTATATTCTTGTGCTTGAAACTGCATTTTTTATACTTTTTAAGCATTTTGAATTAAGTAGTTCCATTTTTTTCTCCCAAAATGCTTTTCGTTGCACCAGTTCCGAGTCTCGCTGTCTCACAAAGTGAGTCGGACTCTGGTGTCGACGAATTTGTGGATGCAAGCTCCTCGCTTGCTTCCTACGCTACGGCGTTTTCGTATTTTCTGGCAGTCCCCAAATACTCTCCTCAGTATCCACGAGATCTGATTGAAAGTTTTTTGGAAGACTGCTTTTTAAGTGTTGCAGGACCCAAATACTCTCCTCAGTATCCACCAGATCTGCTGGAAAGTTTTTTGGACGACTGCTTTTTCAGTGTTGCTCCGTTGATGCAATTCAGTAATGCACAACAGGCGAAAAGTAAAAAAAGTAGGAAGCGTTTAGCTTGCCTTCTTTTTTGCTTTAAGATCTAAAATATAAAAGAATAATGCTTTTTATGCGGTTTTTGGCTCACAATTAAAACCGAAAATATTTCGGCTTTTTATGCGGTTTTTGGCTGTGGACAGTTAAAAACCGAACAAATATTTGCTTTTTATACGGTTTTTGGCCTCTGGACAATAAAAAACCGAAAATTTTTCCTATCCGATGTGGCACCACCTTGTCGCGGTGGATAGGCTTGTAAACTAAGAGTCCAGTTGTTGATCGAACCTGGACAGCCGGCAGTGCTTTATCTACTATACAATCGGGACGGCAGATGATGGGATGTAATGAACAGGCAAATGTCATAACTTTACAGAGATTATTATATTATGTCAAATTTGCTAAACAGCTCCTTCATTCACTCAGTTCTTCAGTTGTGAAAGCAGCAAAAGTACGCTTACTGTACTAGAAATAATTAAGGATTTTTCCCAACGTTTTCAGAGTCATGTTACCAACCGCTTGCTAGGCAGCAAAACAGCGTTCTCTGAACATTCTTCGAACGGTAGGAAACGATAATATTCCTCACATGTGTAATTCGAATTAATTCCAGTGATGCGGAATTAAAAAAAAAAGCATGCTTATTTGACTCTTGACCTAAAGTTTGACTCAAGTGTACTAACCGGATATTATTACAATACAATGACAAAAAAAAAACAAACTATGTCAGTGTCTTTCACTACCAATAAAGTGAAAAGTTTGACGGTTTGCAGATAACTCCTCACTTTCAAAATATCTTATTTCCACATTATACTGTTTTTTAGGTTCACGTTTTAGCATTAAATACCTCAGACACTAAATGAAATGGACATTTTTAAAATTTTAAAATAGCTGCGCACCCGCTGTTCATACGTGAGGAAGCGAATACTTTGTATACATACTAGCGAATGTATATTTTACTAAAATATACTCATAACAGCATGTGATGAAACAGAATTTCATTTTTTAAAAAGTTCAAGTAATCTCTTCTATTGAAATTACTGCGGGATATAACGCAAATTAGAATGCTTATCGTTTAGTTACTTGCATAGGCGTAGAGTTATATGGGCCCGTGGGGCTCGAGCCCCCCCAATAAATTGTGACTAGGGGCTGAGCCCACCCAATAATTTACCACTAAATACAGAAAACTAATTTATACTACCATAAAAAAAAGTATTTCACTCCATTTACAAACGTTTAAAAAAAACCTTTACTTGTACTTTTAAAAATTTTCTTCTTTTGATTTCAATTATGATTCAGTATTCATTGTGACGCCACGTAACACACAATGTTACTATAAGTTGCCCTCGCCAGGCCCTGGTTAATTAAAACAGATTATGAAATGAAGAAAAGTTCAGATGTGTCTAAAATGCACTATCTCATCGAAAATGTTTTTTTTTTCCTCCTTTGGATTTTTTACTTTGCTTCTATTTTTAACTTATAACATGGTAGGAAGATACTAACATAGATACTTACCTTATATAGGTGTAGTATTATATGGACCCATAGAGCTCGAGCGCCTCCAATAATTTACACTTATATACAGTAAGTCATAGCTGCCAACTACTACGGAATATAATTAACCACTTTTCGTAAACAGTATATTTTTTTAATTATTTTTTTCAAAATAATAACCACAAAAATTTTGCTATATTTTAAGCCGAAAAATCATGTAAACAAAGTGGTTAATTATATTCCATAGTAGTTGGCAGCTATGAGTAAGTTACATGTACGTGAATCAGTGGCGTAGACAGAAATTTTTCATGGGGGGGGTATTGCTTCTGCAACTCACATATATGTATACGGGTGTATAATAAGGGAATGAAGAATATACATTTTTTATTGCAAAAAATTCCTCATGGGGGGTTATGACCCCCCTAGCCCCCCCTTCGATACGCCACTGACGTGAATATATATGGTGTGGGGCCCGGCCCCCCCAATAATTTTGAAAACTTTACGCTTATGGTTACTTGTAAAATAACCGTTGAAAAAGGATGAACAGAATACTTTTAGTTTCATGAAATACTTATCAACGTGTTATATTGTGATTTATTCATTTAATCTTTACAAATCTACTAATACTACCTATTATTAATACTATCTATATTAATACTATCGCGTATATTAATACTATCTATCTTCGCTTCACCCTCTTTAATGCTCAATTTAAAGAAGCAGCTTAGATTATTTTGGCACAAATAGGACCTTTTTACTCTATGATGATTCTTTGCAATTTACGCATTAGCATAAACAATAACCATTTCTCATAATAGTTGTCATTAAGGAAGCTCTCCATACATATTTAATTTATGCATAATTCTTGTCAGATTGACGTATTTAGCACCACAACACATTTCATCTCGCAGTGGTGGAAAATATTCAAACGGTACCAAATATCTATGTATCCATTACAGCGAAGCCTTATAAATCCTTCATCCTTCTGTCTTGGGATAAACATCAAACTGTGTAATCCCGATGAGCTAGCCGCCCAGGCGGTGTAGTGGCTAGCGTGCCCACTACCATCTTTTGGGACCGGGTTCAACTCCCGGCTTTGGGTGTGGTTGTAAAATTGCCGTTCTTGTGCTGGAAATTGTACTTTGCAATAAATATGAACTTGTACATTGGAACAGCTGAGATGAAAGTTATAAAAAAAAAGCTATAGATCTCGAAAAAAGTGTGTCTTTCAAACTTTCGAGGAGCTATTTAGAAAAGCTCTGATTGCGATATAGGACGTTAGTGTTGCAGAGTTTACGAATTTCACGAACTTTTTAATTAATGACGTCACTGTTTAATTGCCGTAAAAGATACCCCGGGTAGTTGAGGGAGTAACATGGGGAGTTTAACATGGACCATCCTAGGAAACCATCCTAGTTAAACTGACAGTCTGGAACCGCCCCTGGAATTCGGATGAACCAACGCGCCGAAATCGTAAACGCATTAAAAAATGATCTTTACTCTGTATTAAAAATTCATTTTTTTTTCTGTTTTGAGTGCTACAATAAAATATAATTAATTAAGCCTCTCGTCACCGAATTATGAAAAATCAGAGAAAACAAATCTGTCTAGCATTTAATGCATCTGAAATACTATTATAAATCATGCAAAAATATTTTTTTCTAATGTCGATTAATATTTTTCGATTAATGTCGATAATAATAATTTTTCTAATAATAATTTCTGCATTTTCGAAGCATTTTGTTATGCTAAAATTAATTTAAAAGGATACACATATTAGGTAAAGGTTGAGGAATAAGAAAAAAATTATACTTACCTTAAAAAGAAAAAAAAACGGTAAAAAAGCAGCGTAAATATTTTCTTAATTTTTCTCCTGAAACAATGAAGCGAAAACTGTAAAAAATAATCTAAATTGACTAGTACTGCAATCTAGGCACGATTTATGCATCTAGTTAAGAGCCTCATATACTTTCTACATGAATTAATGATATTGATATCACTGAAAGAAAAAAATACTAAATTCAGTTGTTTTCTCTCTAAATATTGCTATTGGAAATAGGAGCCTCATATGAGGTTCAGGGTGACGAGAGGGTTAAATGTCCGTAACAATTAGCATTAACCGTAAAGATGAAAGCGAACACGCTCAGTTTTTTTTTTTTTTTTTTTTTTTTTTTTCTAAATAAGAAGCCAATCGCAGATAACGCAGCTTCAGAAAACGTCTAAATGAATCGTTTATTTGCTTGTTTCTCCAGGAGGTGACACTAGCTGCCCGTACGAGCACTTAATTCTCGAGGTCGAAGGTCTAGTTTTTGTTTCATAAGCTTGAAGGCCACGAGGAAAAAACGTGACTGGGTTTTTGTTGTGACTGCGGAGGAGATAGCATAGCACCGACGATTTTCATTGTCTCTCTCTCTACGGACAGGAAGAATGCCGACTGCAAATTTGCCTTCACTGGTAAAATAAACTGCTGAAAAAAAGTAAGTACTAAGCTGTTGTGTGCTGTTAAGGTCCGCGCTCACTTATGCGACCGTACTCTGACGGAAGCTTATAGGTCAACGCTCGCTTGCAAGCAACACCCAAATCATAACATCACTTTCAAAACATCCAAATCTCTAAACACATCTGCCTACTCTCAGTTTTCATAAAAAGAGCAGGAGCGATGGGGATTTTAATGTTTTGTGGGCGTGTTTTGGATTGTTTTGCACTTTAATAATATGTATAATAATCAGGGTGTAAAAAAAATGTTCTATTTAAATCTGTTTTTTTAATCGGATATTTTTAGTTAGATTAAAGAAATATTGGATCAGATTTTACAAATAAGTTTAACTACTTTATATAAAGAGTATAGACAACTGATAAATATCTAGGCATAGGCGTAGAGTTATATGGGCCCGTGGGGCTCGAGCCCCCCCAATAAATTGTGAATAGGGGCTGAGCCCACCCAATAATTTACCTCTAAATACAGAAAATTAATTTATACTAACATAAAAAAATATTCACGCCATTTACAAACGTTTAAAAAAACCTTTACTTGTACTTTTAAAAATTTTCTTCTTTTGATTTCAATCATGATTTAGTATTCATTGTGACGCCACGAAACACCCAATGTTACTATAAGCTGCCGTCGCCAGGTTCTGGTTAATTAAAATCAGATTATGTAATGTGAAGTATGAAATGAAGAAAAGTTCAGATGTGTCTAAAATGCACTATCTCATCGAAATTTTTTTTTTTTTACTTTGCTACTATTTTTAACTTATAACATGGTAGGAAGATGAAAAAAAACACTCAAAATACTGGTGTTAAACAATAAAGCAAATAAAAAACTTTGTAAAAAACACACATAAGATGTTATAGGTAAGAGGATACGTACGTTTCAGACTGAAGAAGGCCAAAACAATTTTTGGCTGAAACGTACGTATCCTCTTACCTATAACATCTTATGTGTGTTTTTTACAAAGTTTTTTATTTACTTTATGGTAGGAAGATACTAACATGGATACTTACCTTACATAGGCTTAGAATTCTATGGACCCATAGAGCTCGAGCGCCTCCAATAGTTTACACTTATATATAGTAAGTCATAGCTACCAACTACTGCGGAATATAATTAACCACTTTTTGTTAACAGTATATTTTTTACTTATTTTTTTCAGGACAGTAGGCTGCTCGCGCGCGCAGCCCAAAAACTGTGCTATATTTTAAGCCGAAAAATCATGTAGAAAAAGTGGTTAATTATATTCCGTAGTAATTGGCAGCTATGCGTAAGTTATATGTACGTGAATCAGTGGCGTAGCCAGAAATTTTTCATGGGGGGGGCTACGACTTCTGCAACTCACATATAGGTATACGGGTGTATAAGGGAGTGAAGAATATACATTTTGTATGGCAAAAAATTCCTCATGGGGGTGGTTATGACCCCCCTAACCCACCCCCTGGCTACGCCACTGACGTGAATATATGTGGTTGTGGGGCCCAGCCCCCCCAATAATTTTGAAAACTTTACGCTTATGTATCTAGGTGTTGATAGTATAAGTCTGTAAATAAGATATTTCTTTGGTAAGCAAATAAAATAATTTTGTCGCAAGTGGATGATTTTGGAAACAAAGCAAAATTGATTGATAATATAGTGATTTACTTCACAAATTTAAAAGTGAAGATTTCAGAAATAAAACTTGGCAGAAATGCACATGCAATGCAATAACAATAATAATATTTTGCACAACGTCTTTCAGCTTGTTGGCCATAGAAATTAAAAAATGTACGGCATGAAGGTCTAATCAAGTAGCGCATTTTCTTAAGTAATATAGTCTGAAAAACAACATATTAAAAACAGATCGATGTATGTAATGGCAAAAACTCCAAATATGTATTTGTAAGTTTCTTTGCAAATTAAAGTTCTTTAAAATATGATGGTACACATGAGAAGGCAACTGGTTGATTCCATAATATTGTGAGCGTTTATGTCATGCCAGCAATAAGTTCGATTAATCATAATTAAAGAAACAGTTGAATTAGATGAACAATGTCTTTTTGAGTGGAGGGTAAACAAATATATATATTTATATATATATACACTGCTGGCCATCGTAAATGCAACACCCTGAAGGAAGCATGCAAATAATATGAAATTTACAACATGCATTAGCTGAGGTGAGATATGCAAATGATTAGAATTTCAGCGCAGACGCACATCAAGCGCGCCTGTGGCGCCACCTCAAAGCGCTATTTAAGGCTTGGAGATTTCGACGGTTTCAAGTACAGCAATTGTGTTTTTCTTGCTTTTTTTTCAAAAAAACGATAAATTATGCCTCGTAGGAAAACAACGATCATCTTTTGATCAAGTATCCGAGTTTGACAGAGGAAGGATAGTGGCATACCGAGATTGTGGGTTATCTTTCAGGGAAATCGGTCGTCGTATTGGACGAAACCAAACAACTGTGATGCGGATATGTGATCGTTGGGTGCAAGAGGGTACGACGGACAGACGTGATCGACCGCATCGACCTCAGTGCACCACGTCACGTGATGACAGGCAGATTGTACGCATGGCAGTGACGGACCGCTCAGTCACATCACGAACCATATCACAGCAGATTCAGTCTGTAACGCATCATCCAGTGTCTGCGCGTACCATTCGACGTCGTTTACAGCAGAATGGTCTGTCCGCAAGACGTCCGTTGCTTTGTCTACCTCTGACGCGGAACCACAGACGTCTCCGCCGCCAATGGTGCGATGAAAGAAGGATGTGGACGACAGAATGGAATGAAATTCTCTTTACTGACGAGTCACGCTTCTGTATGCAACACCACGACGGTCGGATTCGAGTCTGGAGACACCGTGGAGAGAGGATGCTGAACAGCTGCATTATGCACCGTCACACTGGTCCTGCACCGGGTATTATGGTATGGGGCGGTATCGGATATCTCTCTCGCACTCCTCTAGTACGCATTGCCGGTACTTTAACCAGCCAGCGCTACATCTCCGAGGTGTTGGAGCCAGTTGTCCTTTCTTACCTTCAGGGCTTGCCAACAGCCATATTTCAGCAGGATAATGCACGGCCACACGTGGCACGCATTGTCCAAGGGTTCTTCGTCAATCACCAGATTGAATTGCTTCCCTGGCCGGCGCGCTCTCCGGATCTTTCGCCGATAGAAAACATGTGGTCCATGGTTGCTCAACGACTGACCCAGAGTTCATCCCCAGCTGTCACACCAGATCAACTTTGGCAACGTGTGGAAGCTGCTTGGTCTGCTGTACCCCAAGAACACATTCAAAGTCTCTTTGAATCAATGCCGAGGCGTGTGGCAGCTGTGATCTCCAACAACGGCGGCTACTCTGGGTACTGATTTTGGCAGGAACCACGCTTCATAGAATGCTGTAAATTTAATCATTTGTTACTTGGTCAACATGTTATCTACACAATAAATTTTGTTGTGATATCTCTTGTTTTTCTTGGTGTTGCAATTTGGGTGGCCAGCAGTGTATATATATTTTTTGTGCAGTTACGACCAACCAAACTTATTGCGGGCATGAGATAAGCGTTCACAATACTGTGAAAGTATCCAACTATCAAATTAAAGTTCTTGAAAATAGGACTGCGGCTATTGATAAAAGTCAATTATTAATAAATGAACATTTTTTAGTAATTTTTAGTTTTTTTGTGTGTTATGTAAATTTTAATATTTCATACTATTTAAACTATGCAAATGGATAAAACTCTAGATTATTTAATGGAAAACATTAAAATACTGTTCGTATGCAGTGGCGTCGCTAAAAGCATGGTGTCACGCGGTGCGGGCACATCCGGTGTCATCCTTCCCCCTCACATACACAGGCCAGTCAGAGTTAGTTCCATAGTAAGCTAAATCGTTAACAGCATTGGGCGTGTAGTACTTTTTCTTTGTACACTACACAAATAATGTTTCATTAATACAAAAATATCATTCTGGTAATAGTAAAAAAGTTCTTTCAAACATTACAAGGCTATTATGCAATTTTCCACACCACCTGTATGGGGTATTGCACAAGGCGCGCAAACGACCTTTTTCTTTACATGGAGTCTTTCCCTTTGTCCAAGGTTCTCTGCCCCCTCCCCCCAGAAAGAGAAAGTGTTCTTAGTTACACCTCTGGTTAACCCTTTGAGGCAGCTGGCTGTGCCCGCGCACAGCCAGCTGCGTCAAAAAAGGGTCTCTAGATCTGTAGCACGCGATGAACGTTTGGATCGTCCGCCATCTTGCTGGTAGTTAAGTCGAACGATGGCAACGGCTGCCCTTTTTTCAGCATTGGGCAATCTATCCAGTTGTTCTCGCATTATTCCATTCTTCAGCAGATGTCAGTGCTGTTAAAAATAATCGTGACCATTTTTTTACGGAAAATGACGTGCTAAAAAGTAGAGGATTCTCGTGGAGCTATGTCACCCGCAACTATTTTTGTAGAAATCCAATCTATTCTTCGTGACTGGCAACAGTCAAAACGTCAGAGTTGGGTGCTCCCAGAGCGGGAATACTGCGCGTTAAAGGGTTAAAAGTTGAACAAAATACAGATGAAATGGCAACACGTAAGTTGAGAACAACCTGCTATATTCTTGTTTTATAAGGAAAATGTTGAAAATTTTAAATTGAAAAAAAAAAAGGTTGAGATGAAATAACACATTTTATTTCTACAGATACGTAAAACATGTGTCTTTCATCATATTTATTCTTATTTCTAATCTCGAAAGTCTTTTTCATCAGAAAAACAGATAGTTTTTTCAAATTAATTGAAAATTTTAGAACCTGAAATTTTTGGTGTCATCCCCTCTGCTGGTGTCACCTGGAGCGGTCCGCAACCCTCGCACCCCTCACGTGACGCCACTGTTCGTATGCTATTTAGAAAAATTTATTTAAAATTTCATTTGCACATTATTTAGCAGAACTCATCAGAAATAATTTCAGCCAAATAGTTGTATATTGAGCTGCCAATAGTTCAATATGTCGTTTGCATACATTATTATGCACCTTGGGAATTCCAAAAGTTGGCAAGTATGAATCTTCAAAATTTGAGAAAATTATATTAGTTACACCCCCTTTTCCTCCCCTAAAAATACGATATTTATTTATATTTGTTAAAATTGTTGTATACAAGATTAATGTTTTTTCTTCTTGTATTTCCTTTTAAATGTGAATAAATTTTGAAATTTGTCAGAAAAAAATAATAATTTCTGAAAATTTTCATTTCATATTTTCTGAAAAAGATAAGAACTAAAAATAAAAAATAAAACTGTCTGGTGCTCCCTTACAGACACATTTGCTTAAAGTATTTACTGCTCAAGCAAATGTATCTGCATTACTTCTGTATGTACAGTGAAATTATCGAACATTATTTTAATCACATATGTGTTGATTAAAATAATCTTTGGTAATTTTATTAAGATGAGATTGATGAAAACTGTTATTTTGGGTTTTACAGTTGAAAAATGAAAAACAACAATCACATGTTGTATGGTGAAAAACATAAAATTGCTTCTCCCAAAATGATTTTTTTTAATATATCTAAACTTTCCATGGACTGAAACTCTAGAAAAGGTCCAGACCATCTAAAAACAGACAGGAAAGCTTGCTTAGTTCACCTCCTAAAATTCACTTATTGGCATATAGATGTACCAGGTGTTTTTGAGTTACTCTTATCTTGTTCATACTTATTTTTTACAACTTTTTTTCTTACAACTTTTTTTACAACTACAGCTTTATTACTTACTTATTAGCAATCTACTAAAGCAAACTTATATTTTGTTCAAAATTGGTGCTAAAATTTTTATTTGAAATCGGTTTTATATGACAGTTTAACATTCAGAAGAACTGTACTTATAATTACCTTCAAAGCCGCCCAGGTAGTGTAATGGCTTAAGAACCATTCTATCATGCCTTGGTGCTGGGTTCAGTTCCTGGCTTGGGTGTTAAATTGTCCGTCCCTTCATAGTTGGTAACTCTGGCCGCCCATTAGATACCCAATAGTAAAATGGCCTGTGGTTTGGGCTATAGTAGTGGCAAAGGCTTGTGGCCAGTGCCCGGCTTATTGGGAAAAAACATAATAATTACTTTCAAATTATGAATTGCATGTAAAATTAGAATTTTAGTTTTTTGCTCATATGGTATTCGAAAGGTAGGTTTTAATCTGTAGCAGATGTGTTTTCTCATCAGAATATTTTAGCACTGCGGAGTTGCAAAAGTAGTCTTAATATTGGTAATAATCACTTTGGCCGTCCTGGTAACAAACAATTTGGAAGAAGCATTTAAGTACTGTCATTTCCAGGCGAAAAAAAAAAAGCGAAAAAAATTGAGTATTCTTCAGCAGCATATTATAAGCTGCTGAGTACTATCTACTAAAATTTTTCTAAGAACTTTCAGTTATTCTACTATTAGATTCAGATTATTGTGATATTTAGAATTGTCTGGCCTTTAATTTAACATACACGCTTAAATATATTGATTAAAACTAACACTCATTTATTGATTAAATTTCTTATCGGCCGATTTAAATCCTTTTACGCCAAAAAATACTCATTCAAGACAATAATTTGTGAATGCCTCAATTCGCCCCAGCACTCCCCATCCGCTATATTCTATTTAACTCATTTTCCGCAAAAATATTGTCTATTTGAGTATTCTGTCTGTCTCTTTTCCCCCACGACCCATATCCTATTACTGTCAAGTGACCCACGCTGTTCAACGGCTAACGGTTCATAGTTGGGCATAGTTGTGTGTGTATTCGCTGTTGATAATTTTATGTTATATCCGAATACCAAATGCATCTTTTTCATATTCAGAGTTGTGAAATAAATTCAGCCTAGATATGGAGGAGATGCTTTAGGTAAAGATTTCGCTTTAATGACATAGTTTCTTACGATTGGATTATAAAAAGCTGTTGTAAAACAAATGAAGTTAGGATTATCTCCACCCAAATAGAGTAAGTAGTATTTTACCTTTTTCATGTCAATAAATTGGGTTGTTGCTTTCATTAAATCTCACAGCTGGTTTAACCATGATTGCTGTTCTGTATTCTGACTGTACTGTGAATTCGTTTTACAACTAGAGACTACAGTGAAATTATATTCTATTTATTAAAAAAATACTTTTTTATAATGTATTAAGATATATGTAATGTATTTGCCTTGATTTAAAATTTGTTTTCTCGGGCTTATAATAATAGATTACAGCTCTGATAATAAAAAATGAAGAAAACGAATCATTCGATATATTAATCAAAAACAGCAAATTTTAATAAAACACCCTTTTTCTAGCATAAAATAATAATCTTAATTGAGTACAGATATGTTACTTGAAAAAGGGCTTATTTTGCAAAAACGCTCATTCTATAGCTGACGACAAAAGGGCACTTTCGAAAAGCAATTCAAAACTAACGTCGGTGGTTCATCGAAGGTGGTCAATCGAAATATTCAAATGAATGACTCGAAGAGAGGTAGTCTTGACTAAATCTATTTAATTAAATGTACATAATATTTACATTGAAGTTTACAGAACGAATGCGCATGTGTGCGCTTATCGAAGTACAATCAAAACTCGTCTGTCTTTCTCTCACATCGACAACTAGTTAGAGAGTGCTTGCTCACGCCCTCTGCTGGAGAGCGAGATTTCGCTACACTCCCCACCTGAACTCTTCAAGAGAGTTCACCTACACAAATCTAATTCGAAAGAAAATACAATACAAATGTCTAGTAAGGAATAAACAAACATAACTACTAAATTATATGTCAAACAATCGAACTTAAATTTTGAATTCTCCACGTAAATAATAATCTAAACATAAACTTTAAAGGATGCAAATTATTAACACTGAATACTAGATTATGAGAAAAGTTAATGATTATTGTCATAAAAAAGGATATAGTCTTGTCTTTAAGGTTCATCAGTCACTTCAAGTGGGTACAAGAGTTGCGCGGGCTTCCTAAATAGTCCCTTTGAAGTTTTCACTAAACAAGCTCGAACATGTCCGTTTCTTCCAGTGAATGATTCCTGAATAATATCCAAATCTCACAGTAGTTTCGACTTTGATGTTCCGTCTATCAGTACGACTTGTCCAATTTTCATGTCTTTGGAGGATTCAGGAGTTTTAAGATGGTACGCAGTTTTTAAATTTAGTAAGTATTGATTCCTCCACTTCTTCCAGACTTGCTTAAGAAGTTGGGTTTGGTACATCTTTCTTCGAGTTAAAGATTCTCTAGACGTATCTTCAAGTTCTACCAAACTTATTGGAAATTCTGTTTCATTTCTTCCAAAGTTTAAGAAATGAGAAGGCGTCAAAGGCGAGGGTTCGTCCAGGGAGTTGTTAACGTACGTCAGCGGTCTCATGTTCACAATCATTTCTATTTCAGTCAGTAAGGTGGATAACTCTTCAAAATTCAACAGTGCACGACCTAATATTTTTCGCAACGGATCCTTCACTGACTTAACTAAACGTTCATAGAATCCTCCCCACCATGGGGATTTTTCCGCAATGAATTTCCAAGTGATGCCTTGGGAAGAAATGTAATCTTTCAACTGATGACTCAACAATATTTCGGAGATGTGTTCTAGTTCTCTACTGGCCTTTTTAAAGGCCTTTGCATTATCCGAATATATAACAGTACAATTTCCTCGTCTGGCCACAAATCTCCTAAAGGCTAACAAAAAGCATTTCGTCGACATTGTTGTAACTAACTCTAAATGTATCGCTCTTGTGACCGCGCAAGTGAAAAGTGCTATATAAGATTTCATAGTTCCCGTACCATTCTTAGCATAAATTGGTCCAGCAAAATCAACGCCGCAAACATTAAAAGGAGGCGTTTGTTATATTCTATCTTTGGGTAAGGGAGCTGTTATCTGGCCATCAGGTTTTGCTGAATACTTCGTGCAAATCAAACATTTACTGATAATCTTCTTTATTAATTGTCGTCCCTTAGGGATCCAGAATTTCTTTCTCACTTTCGTCAACGTTAGGGATACTCCGCTATGCATTACCTTTTCGTGTTCCTTTCTTACCAACAACTCCGTAAATCTCGACATTTTGGCAAGGAGGATCGGTTGTTTTTCGTCTAGAGAGAAATCTGACTCAGCGAATCGACCTTTGATCCTGAGTATTTTCTTAGAGTCCAAAAATGGTGCTAAAGAGTAAATCGACGAATCAGATCTTATTCCTTGATTATTTTTCAAGTTCGCAATTTCCGAACCAAAAAATTCTCTTTGCGAATCTCGAATCCAAAAGTCTTCGGCTAATTGTATTTCTTCTGCAGAAAGGGTTCCATTTCTCTTGGTCGTATGTCTAACGTTGAATACGAATCTTAGAACATATGAAGTAACTCTAAGTAGTTTGGTCAGGTTACTGAACTTCTTCAGGTCTAATAATTTTTCATTTGGTTCTACGGAACATTTGTTCTGAATAGTGTGTTTAAATCTGCTCCTCAATTCTAACTCCTCGTTGTTCATCGCACACTTTTCGCCTCGAGGCCAGCAGTTAGTTGGCTGCCTTAAGAATACTGGCCCAAGCCACCACATATCATTTCCTCTCAGTTTTTCGATAGAAGATCCTCTTGTGATCAAATCAGCAGGGTTCAGTTTTCCTGGATAATGGAACCAGTTCGAGGGTTCGGACAATTTATGAATCTCTTCCACTCTATGCTGGACAAACGGCTTAAATTTTAATGGATTGTTTCTAATCCAATGGTATACGATAGAAGAGTCTGTCCAAAAATAGCAAGACTTTACGAACTTTAGTGTTTTCAGAATCTTGCGACATAATCTAGCCGACAAAAGTGCTCCCATGAGCTCTAGTCGAGGCAAGGAAAGAATCTTCAAAGGAGCGACTCGACTCCTGGATGCCACAAAGCTAGTGTGAAAGGTCTTGTCTGAATTTTTAATTCTCAAGTAAGCAACTGTCCCATTGGCTATTTTCGAGGCGTCTGAGAAACAATGTAACTGGACTTCATCGAAATTATTTTGTGCAAGATAACACCGAGGAACGAGAACGGCTTCAAGGCTAGACAGTTCTTCGCACCATTTACTAAACTTTTCTCGAAATTCAAGGGGCAATAGTTCATCCCATTGAAGACCTAATTGCCAAACTTGCTGAATTAGAAATTTGATTCTTATTACAAATGGGGTAATGAATCCTACAGGATCGAATATACGCCCAGCTACTTGTAGCAGAAAACGTTTCGAATTCATTTGCTTTCGGAGGAACTCCTGCAAGTTATGCGTATCAAAATAAAAGCCATCCTTTTCAGTATCCCAAGCGATACCCAAAACTTTAGAAGTTATACCAGTCTGTCCTAAAACGTCTCTAGTTGTTTCTACAGATATGCCATCGTCTTGCCAAAGTTTCCTTAAAATTTCCGAATTGGTTTTCCATTTATGTAATTGCATATTTGCCTCTTCAAAAATCCTGATACATTCTTTGCTAGTAGCAAATGCACTGTCGGCGTCACTAGATCCCGCAATAATGTCATCGACATAGCAAGATTCATTTAGTAATTCACAAGTGTCGGGAAATTTGTCGGCAAACTTTCTCAAATGATGTTTAATCGTGGCACCGAGTAAAAACGGGGAACAATTTAGTCCAAATAACACTCGAGTGAATCGATATACGTGCGGGGATTGAGATTCGAAACTAGGTGAATCCGACCAAAAAAATTTTGTGACATCTCTATCCCTTTCGTCGATTTGAATTCTGAGAAAGGCTTGTTTGATATCGGTCGTAAAGGCTACTGGGTATTCTCTAAACTTGAGTAAAAATTCAAACAGGTCGGGGTAGAGGTTAGGCCCTATTTCCAAGCAGTCCTTCAATAAGTTTCCTTTACTATGACTCGACGCATCGAAAACTACTCTGAGTCTGCTTGTTTCTCGATCTTCGCGTATTACAGCTCTGTGGGGCAAATAAAACTCTGGATGTTTAACTTCAGGTTCGGCATTTTCATAAACCGGCTCGATGATGTTTTGGGTGAGGTAATCATCAATGACCTTTTTATATTCTGAAAACAAAGTTCGGTCATTTCGAAACTTCGAACAGAGTCTAGAAAATCTTTCAAGAGCGATTTCACGATTGTTTTGTAACAGATGTCCCTTTTCAGATTTCCAAGGTAATCGTACTTTATATGTTTTATTTTGGTGTACGACACTAGATTCATATTTTTTCAAGCTTCTGTCACTAAGTGGATCAGAAGTTTCAATTTCAGATTCAATTCCGAGGCTTTCCAACTGCCAGAATTTTTTAATATCTTCAGAGATATTGCTTTCTTCAACTATAACTTTCATCGCCAAGGAATCCATGGACTTAGTTTCACCTTTCCCCAACAAACACCATCCGAACAAAGTTTCGGTTGCGACTAGCTGTTTATTAATCCGTTTTATTCTTCCCGAAATTAGAGAATAATAATAGTCTGCCCCAATTAGAATTGAGATTTTAGCATTTCCGTTTTCTGTGTAAGTGTCCGACAATTTCAGACTCCTCAAATCTTTGATTTTATTTATTAGATCAACATCCGGAGGAGAAATTTGTGCTGATGAAATTTCTTCGATTTCTAACACCTCGACGTATACGTTTAGATTCGGGTCATTTCTATTTTCTAATTTGACCCGGACAACATCAAAGGACTTTTCCATAGGTGTTTCACCACCAAAGGAATGGACCGAAAGCAACTCTTTGCGAATGAAAGGAAGTTTTAACTTTCTAGAAACATCTTTCGTTATGAAACTGCGCATGGAGCCACTGTCGAATAACAATCTTACATTTTCGAAAAGATTATTTTTATTACGTGCGGAGACAGCCGCCGTTTGGATAAAAATTCTCTTACTGTTGCTATTTTTCTCAATTTGACAGGACGAGACGGCCGTATCATGCGGAGCGGACGCCTCTGGAAGCGAATTGGCGTCTATGGGATTTTCCCTTTTTGTTTTATTATGAAACCGATAACAAATGGCTTTCGAATGTTTATATTTATTCCCGCAGAAGGAGCAACCGTCTCTCTGGCGACATTCATTAGCCCGGTGTGATGGGATTAAGCAATTTAGGCATCTGGCTTCTCTTTTCAAAAGCTCTCTCCTAGCTTCAACGCTACCCTCCCCACAGCTCTCTGAGTCATGCTGGTTTTTGCAGAAGATGCATTTCGAATTAATATTGGTTAGCAGTTCGTGAGCGGAAGTCGGAGTCTTCGAAACGCTGTTTCTATATTTCGGTGAATCGGCGCCTCGAACTCGGAACTCACGACCTTGACCCAGTCTATCTGCGCGCAGGGGATTTCTACCCGAATAAACAGCAAGTGCTCTTTCGCGGCTAAGGATTTCGTCTTCCAAAAATTTCAAAAGAGCTTCAAGATTCCAACTTTCTGACTTATTTGATCTGCTATACTCTAATGTCAGATCGGGTGGCAATATTTTTAAAAGGATTGGTACTAGGAGGTTTCCATATGATTTTGAATCAATTCCCAATGACTCAAGATTTCTAACTTGGATTTCGGCACGGTCAAACAGTTTTCTCAAACCCGTAGTATCGCTCGAATCTCTGACAGGGGGGATATCTAACAGTTTTCCCAAATGAGAGTTGATTAACAGATTATTTTGTCCAAACCTCGAACGTAAAATTTTCAAAGCAGCGTCATAATTTTCATCTTTCAATGCTAAGCCCGAAACAGCTTTGGCAGCAGATCCTCCAAGACAATTTTTCAAATAGATCAATTTTTCAATTTTATTCAGATTTGGGTTTTTATCAATTGTGTTTTCAAATTGGCCTATAAATTCTAGCCAGAGTGATG
The DNA here is from genome assembly GCA_038373885.1 of Cheiracanthium punctorium. Classification (NCBI taxonomy): domain Eukaryota; kingdom Metazoa; phylum Arthropoda; class Arachnida; order Araneae; family Cheiracanthiidae; genus Cheiracanthium; species Cheiracanthium punctorium. Next base: position 21,155 of record JAWZYV010018629.1, read on the forward strand.
TATCACCGAAAAATTTATTTACTGTCAGCTTTGGCAGTTTTATCGAGTTAGTAACTTCAAAGGTTTGATTTGAAGCGATCGACGAAGTTGTTACTTTACCGTTGGCACTTGAATTTGGAACATGAACTTTATCACGATCTAATTCTTCAATCCTATCGCACAGTTTACATTTATAAGCTATCAAATTATCCAAATACTCTTCGGAAGCTTCCACTTCCGTTTCTACTTCCTTGACATCAATTTCGTTTAAAATTTCAGAATCGACCAATTTAATATGATCAGTTTTTTCTATCAATTGATTTAACAAAAGTTTTAGTTTTTTCGGATCTACTTCCGATTTCAAACTTTCATCAATTTTTCCAAACAACTTCGTTATAAGACCCTTTTGGGTCGATCTCTTTTTTTTCAACTTGTCAAGACTCATATCGAAATCAAAATGCGGACTTACCTCCCTTACTAGAATCTCGAACAATGTTGTTGATCACAGATAAAGAGCATTCGGCCCTTACCGGCCGCTACGCACCATGACGACAAAAGGGCACTTTCGAAAAGCAATTCAAAACTAACGTCGGTGGTTCATCGAAGGTGGTCAATCGAAATATTCAAATGAATGACTCGAAGAAAGGTAGTCTTGACTAAATCTATTTAATTAAATGTACATAATATTTACATTGAAGTTTTACAGAACGAATGCGCATGTGTGCGCTTATCGAAGTACAATCAAAACTCGTCTGTCTTTCTCTCACATCGACAACTAGTTAGAGAGTGCTTGCTGCGCCCTCTGCTGGAGAGCGAGATTTCGCTACAATAGCTTAAATAATAATCATAATTGAGTACAGTTATATTAATCAAAAACGGACAGACACTCCTCATTTTTTATTATTATTGAGCCTAAATGGAGCTGTTGTAGAATGCTCAAAAATTGAGAATTTTTCGCTCCGTTGATTTTTGTCGAAGAATGGAGCAAATTTTACTCAATCGGGAGAATGGCTGTTTGAAGTCAAAAATTGAGTAAAAATATACTCCGTTTGATTATTATTTTACTCAATAGATTTAAGCGTGTACTTATGAATAAAAATACATAAATTTATCATTCTATTATTGACAGCTCTAGAAGACATTGTTGTGGGGCAATATGAGCCAAACAGAACTCAAAGTCCGTCCTGAAAAATTAAAGTCGCTTATCGTCGGAGGCAAAGAGTTTAAATCTTCTTGTGACTCTCAATTAACTCAAAAAGAAATCGACAAAGCTCGAGAAGAGCTGGGTGAAACAACAGAAAAAATAAAGCCTTGTGTGAAAGAGCTAAAAGAAAAAATATCAGGTATGTATTGATGTGAATATTATCAAAGCGTGCGCTTATTTTATCAGTTACTTACACAAACAGCTTGCTTTTTTGACAAACTGTAATACCGTATTTACATTGCATGACGTGTTTAAATTACATATTTTATACGAGCCAACTACCTGAATGCTCTTTTTTTACAGCAAAAGACTATATTTTAATGATTAACAATAAGTAATCCTTAAAAAAAGATTCACAGGGAATTTTGAACAACCAAAAGGTAAATGAATAAAGAATAATATACTACAGTAAGTGCCGTGACATAGCAAGGAAAATAATTATTATTGTAGATGTCTCTTCCTGATTTATATATAACTAGCCGTCTCCGGCGTCCAGTTGGTTCGCCATCTTAATAAATCTTGTTCGGAGAGAATCCTGTTGCTCACCGGCTTCCTTGGCACTGAAATCTCTCCGATTCTGAATGGCATTTAAAATTAAAATGGCAAACAGGAGCGGCCCTACGGTAAGGGAACATACCCATACTACGTGACCTATTTTTTAAGATTTTAGACCCCTCCCTCCCTTCGGTGACCACTCTTAGTATATGTCAAGACCCCCCCCCTTCCCATTAAGTTTCTACGTGGTATTGACAAGTATGATTTTTAATCATTTCGCAGGTAGAAAGTGAAACAAATGAAAATAATTTGACTCATATTCGTCTTTATTAGTACGACGTTTATTGCACAAGAGTGCATGTATGCTTATAATTACTAGTAAATTAAATATTATGAAAAAAAACTTAAGTAAAAACATGTTGCTAATTTACAACAAATTTCTCTCGGCGAAATCGACTACGTAACAAAACTCTAAGCCACCCCCTCCCCCCCGCTCCTGTGACTTTGCGTAGTATTTTGAAGACCTCCCTCACCCCCCTAAACGGGTCACGTAGTATGGGTACGTTCCCTAAATGTAGAGACCCCTGCTAGCATAAAAAAGACGCCCCTTTTATGCTCTACTTAGTTTTTAAGTTCGAAATGAAGCCTCTTCGAAACCGGCTCCCCGATGCGATGCTTACCGTGCCGGGCCGCCCCTGGTTACAAAAATAAGATGTGGTTTAATGATAAGAACAAAACCTTCAAAAAGGAACAAATAATTTTCGTCCTATATTAATTCTGAAGAGCTTCTGGATATATTGGCCTTTATCAAAAAAGGGAAAGGGAAAAAAAAAAAAAAAAGAAAGAAAGAAAATCTGAAACACTTTCAGATTTTAAATACGCACTAAAGTGCTATATATTAAAAGTGTATTATAATCCATGGGTCTTCCCTATTTTCGTTCCTTATTTCATTAAGTTGGAAAGTATATCAATATTCATGAGTGTGATTAAACAAAATTAAAATTGATATTTCTAACATCCTTTTTCTGGATGTAATACATTAGAAAAAACTCGGCTGTTCGAGCCTCGTCAGGGGGAGACCCCCTCCCCACTGAACCCCCTAATTTTTTAGTTTCATTACTGCCATATTAAACCGATATTAATTGAATGTCATTTTATCTCGCATATTTCGAGTATTACGCCTGATAAACCTCTGATGAAATTTTTATGATTGTAACTTATTTATAGAAACACATGAGATGCATATTTTACAGCTTACGAAATAGTGTAACAATAGATTAAAGCTGTTGTGAAGTAATAGTATTTAAATATATGTAAAATTATGTCACTTTTTTATGTCGCATTTTTTAGACACATTTTTCATACAATTTTCAATAAAGGGGGTGAGAGATAAAGTGACATAATAGATAGTCATTAATAGATGGAGAAAATCTGCACAGAAAAATGCACAATTCCAACTGAATGAAAATTTCAAAAACTTATTCTCAGGTGTATTCAGCAGACGATAAATTACGCCAAGCGTTAGAATCATCTCCTCAAAATCTCACATCAACCATTTTATTTTTCGCCAAATTAAAAAGTTGCACATTTTAGATTCGGAAAATTTCCAAATCCTATTTTTCTTTTGAATATTTCATTCCTGCTCTGATTTCACATGCACGCGATATTTTAATTAAGAAATAACCTTACAAATAATCCAAACAAAAAATTTGTTATTCTTTTCCTTTTTACTTCAATAGTCTGAATAATTTAATAAACTTGCCAAACATGGCAACCTAGACATGCTCAAACCTCACTCTTTCGACTGCGGGGTTACAATTGCAAAATGGCGAGAACAAAAATGATCTTTTGCGACACGTTTTTTATCGATTTCGCCTAAAATAATTCGAATTTCGAAAAAAACCGCTTCGAGGTGTGTCGGGAACCGTCCTTGAGAATTTCCGTACAAAATTTGGTAGGTGTACAATCACCCGTTTGCGAGCTACGCGAGACACAGACAAACTAACGGACAGTTTACACATTGCTTTATTTATATACATAGATAGCGCATACTGAACACGTGAACTTTGTGAAATTTTTTTAACTTTCTGAATGATTTAGAGGTGCAATTTTCAAATTTAAGGAAGCAGTGAGACACTGTTGAATTATTCGGACAATTTAATACAAATTTTGTAGAAAGACGCAAGGACGCAGCAACGAGCAACGCATCGGCGTTTGAGACACCTTTCGTCTGGTTGTATTCCCCTTGATTTAACACACTCAGTTATCATGTAGTATCAAGTATCATGCTGGTATGATGTTTCTAGATTCTAAACCAGCTCCGGTCACATGCACACAAGTTACAAATCATAACGGCATTTTGCTATTTTAAAGTATTTAACTGGCATTTTTGTCAAGTTGGATAAAGCTTGAAGTTAATTCTCGGTTGGACGCCAGCTCCCGCCACAAACACTTACTTTATAATCGCAAAATTTTAATTCACTTGCAATCCACTAAAGTCTTGTAATTTTTTTGTTGCTGTTGATATCATCAACAGAAACGTGATTGTGAATTCTCAAAAATGTCATTTCAACGCCGGTGATTTCCGTACAAACTACTACTTGAAGTATGCTTAGCTAAACTTTCTTTATTAACAGTGGCAGTAAGAAATGAAAAAAATATTTTTCCAGGTGATTCAAGCGTCAACTATTGTACTGATGATGGCTATTTACTGCGCTTCCTCCGAATACGGAAGTACGACGTGGACAGGGCATTTAACACTTTGAAGGAGTACTGCAGCCTCAGGAAGAAGAATCCCGAACTCTTCGACATACCAGAGAATATAGACAGCCTTGCAGATCTGGACGTGTGCCGGTTCCTACCTTACACGGATGAGGAAGGGAGGATAATCATCTGGGTAGACATCGGTAACATATGCTTTTTAAACACTTCTCATCAAATTTGGAAAAACAAAATCTGATTTCGGTTTCTTTGGCCGTAGAAATCTAACTGCCGCGCCGTAGAAAGGGATTGATTATTATTAATTTCACATATGTTATTGGTATGTACTATATACCACAACCCATAATGACAAGGATTCGTAGGTTGTTGCAGAAAACTCTGCTTAATATTCGGGTTCGTCGTTTAGCCCTTTAACGCGCAGTGTTCCCGCTCTGGGAACACCAAACACTGACGTTTTGACTGTTACAGTCACGAAGAATAGATTGGATTTCTATAAAAATAGTTGCGGGTGACATAGCTCCAAGAGAATCCTTTACTTTTTAGAACATCATTTCCCGTAAAAAAATGGTCACTCTTATTTTTAACAGAACTGACATCTGCTGAAAAATGGAAGAATGCGAGAACAGCTGGAGAGATTGCCCAATGCTGAAAAAAAGGGCAGCGCACAGCCAGCTGTCGTCAAAAAAAGGTCTCTAGATCTGTGGCACGCGATGAACGTTTCAATCGTCCGCCATCGTGCTGGTAGTTAAGTCGAGCGATGGCAATGGGTACCCTTTTTTCAGCATTGGGAAAGGGTTGCGCCTCAAAGATTTAAAAGTCCAGTGAATGCCGAAAGTTCTAGTAAACAGTCCACTTGTCAGGATGGAACACAAATTTTATTGCTTCTAGGACTTCGTCGAATAAAGTTACACACGAATCTCAAGAATTAATGAACAGTAACTTGACTTATAATAATCAGCTTAGACCGAAGCTTTCTCGGATGCCGTATTCCGCGCACAAAATAAAACGCTTCCGCAGACTAAAATTCAGTGGAAATACTCGAGGAAAAATGACATCTATTCCACAGCATAAAGCAATAAAGCACTCACTAACAGCTTCAAAAACAAGCAAAATATCGCTTACTATAGCACAATTCTCAGCCTAATGCAGCGAACTAACTCAACGAGCGTTCGGTGACAACTAACTCCCTCGGCCTGCCCTGCCTTTTTAATAGATATCGCTGATGTTACGCGAAATTCACAGAAAAATCCGGATAAAGCACGAATTTTGATTACGTCATAGAAATATAAATGAGTAATACTAGACTATTGTGTAAAAATAATGCAGGAAAACAAACATTACAGGCCTCATTGGTAAAATTTCGCCAAGTCCGAAATGACGCCACGCTTACCGACCTTTTGGTGAAATATGGCCGAATTTGGTGCCAAAAAATAAGTCCCCAAAAGTAAAGTCAGCGAATTCTAGAGGCAATGTTTCTCAAGAAAACCTTTTAACATTTTGGGAAGGGAAATACAAAACTTCCTATTTCGCGTTCTAGTTAACTGATTTTGATGCAACAAAATGAAAAGTTTAGTCATTTGACACGTAGAATGCAAATTTCAGACTAATTTTAACCTCTGGAAAGCAGAACTAACCAGAAATTCGTAATAATATCACATAGTTTTCTCCCCCCCCCCTCCCAATAACAGACAGATCCTATTTTCTTTTACATTGAGATTAATGGGTAATCATTGCCCAAAGTACATTTTATAGATTTCCTTTATCTCGAAAAAAAAAAAAAAAAGAAAATGTATTTGAAGTATATAAAGGTCATTCTCAGAAAATGTGCAATTTTGATTTAAAAAAACATATTTTTATTTTAAATTCACAATTTCTTTATGTTAATGCAAGTACGTATGTCTGGTATCACGAAGAAAATTATCAGCAGAGATCGTTTCCCGATAGCTTTAATCAGTGGGGTAGCCGAGGGATGGGGTTAGGGTTTCATATTTCCCGAAATTGCAGTGACAGACTCATACACACTAAAAAAAAAAAAAAAAAGAAGGATTTTCTCCTTTTTTGAACTTTTCTCCTTTTGAACTTCTCAACCGAGAGAAAATTCTGGCTACATTAGTGGTTTTAATTAAGTATTCGATTTTTCACTAAAGCATGGTAATGACAGACATGGTAATCACATTTGTGAATATAATGATAACTTAATTATACAAGCCAAAATTAGTCCATATAATAAAACGCTCACCATATCCACTAAGGAACAATACTATGCATTTACTTAAAGTCTCAAACTATCCCTTACTTTATAATTCTCTATATAAAAAACATTTTCATGTTTTCAGAGCGCCTTGGTAATGACATTTTTTTTAAGTTAAGCCTATTTAGACTAAATTATAACAAAAGCCATTAATTTCCTTTGAATGTAGTCCGAAAGCTCTTTATAAACCTTGGAACCAATTCAAATTTATTAATTATGTATTTCAGTAATAATGCACTTGTTAATGTGACACATAATAAATACACTCGCGGTCAATTTGGGGGGGAAAATAAACTAATGTCTGTTTACTTATAAAACAGACATTGTCTGCTTGTAAGGACATGTTGTTCTGTTCTTATAACAGTTCAATAACTATGGCCGAGCCTTTTAGTGGATATCTATTCAAAAAAATATTACACACCTTGTTAATGGCAGTTACCTCAAAGAAACAAATTTTAAATAAGCAACTTTAATGGTTTTTTTCCCGCTTATATCTCAAATTCCACATAACATATTAAAAATAGATAAATGAAACTACCTAGATAATTGTCCGACCTTGTTTCAAAATTTTTCAACTCTTTAAAACAAAGGTTCAGATAATAAAATTTGAAATTTGGGACAAACCTTGGTAATGGCATTTACAACTTTAAATTTTTTTCAAGTATTAAACTTTTACTTTTTTTAAAAATATTTAAACTTGTGCCCAGTGTAGTGCTTGTAAAGAAAATAGTATAGAAAA
>JAWZYV010018630.1:0-28540 GCA_038373885.1 Cheiracanthium punctorium
GTCTCAAGAAATTTTTTTATTTATGACTTCACGTTTTTGACTGCTATAGAAGACTAGCTGTAAAAGACTGCTGTTTCTTTTCATACTGCCCGTTATATAAGAACGTAATTCTACATTTTAAAAAATCTCTCGTTGAAAACAAACAGTTTAGTTCTAAAATAATGTCTAATTCATTTTAATTTCACGTAAGAAATTATTGAAAATTTCTTGACATTGCTGTCTGTGATCAGTTAGGCCGCCATATTTCAGCAGTGAGAACATGAACATATGTTGTGCACGTATTAGATGTGCTCTTCACTCGTGATACATATCTTCGTATTAATCGATAGCAATAATCGATAAATCCGAAGTTGCATGCAAGTATTGATCAATCGATTCGTCCTGATTGACGATGTTGTTGAACTAAGCGGTTCATGGGTCGTGAATAATTATCAGATATCTACTATCACTTTCCATGTCCTTAATATGCTAAATCTTGTGTAATTTTATTAATTACTTTAATTATTACACAGATTGATTAAGTGTTATATATTTAAAATATTTTTTAGATATTAATTAAATTGATGTAGAGAAATCATTTAATTTTCATAGATTATTTCAGAAATCAGAAATCATCTGTGTATGCTGTTAATATATGTGTGAAAGATAATTACCAAAACATTTTAAGTAATTTTTTTTTTAAATCTGGATGTCTTAAATAAGTAAAAAGGATATGGGGTAAATTTATTTACGGCACTGCAATTAAAATAAATCTAATATATATATGGTCGAAGTCAAAATATCAAATAATGTTTAGGGCAAATCATATAAATGCCCGATATATTAATTTACTATAACACGATTTAATTGTTACCCATTTAAATCAAATTACACACACACACACACACATATATATATATATATAGAATATGATATATATATATTGGCGTGATGCACAAATACATAATTAACGAGTTTAAATTGCATAGTTCCACATCATAAATCACAATTAAAATTGTAATTACCTTAAAAGCTAAAAAATAGTCACAAACAGTTTAATGATAATTAAAGTAAATTCGAAGCTTTAAAAAATCGTAATACTTTTTACAAGCTGTAATACGCAATTTTTCGACACTCAAATGTAGTTGTAAAAGGGTGAACTACCCAAGCAAAAATCATAAAAATACACAGTATTTTGCAATGATTGTTTTGTTTATAGATGGCTCTCATTGCGGCGCATGATTTCTCATTGCGGTTTTGTGGCTTAGAACGGGATTGATATTTTTTGTGGGATTTTTTTTATATAAATTTACCGTTTATGAGATTGCAAAGTGCAGATTATGTTAAAGCATTTTATATTTTTGCAAGTAAAACGAAATTTGTTCTCTTTATAAAACTCTTGAAAAATATGTAAAAGAAGTACAGCTCCCTACCCCATAATTATCTTAATGTATCTAGAAAAACTAAGAAGAAAACAGCAATTTTTAGTAAGCTAAATATTTAGAAGTTTTTTTCTCTAGTATATAATATTTATTATTCTTCATCATCCAAAATTACTTCATCACTGCCAAAAATATCGCTTTCTCTTCATTTTAATTGCTTTTCATAGGTGAAAAGTCCAAAAAGGAAAGTAAACAGTAAGATGAATTGCGTACTTCATTTTAAATCTGTACGACTTCTCGTTCCAAAAACTGTCCATCCTACACCTTAATTTGAAATGTTTTTGCACGCCTAAACGATTACGATTAGGCGATAACGTGAGTTCAAGGCGCAGAACAACTTAATGACTTCATTTCACTTTTTGGAAGAAAGAAGCAAGCACGAAATAATTTCCCAGCTCATCCTAAATATTTTACCAGTGATCTCGAGAATCATCGAAGGATTATCTGAAGAGTTGCAAAAGAAGAAAAGTAGCTGTAGTATTGCCTCCTGGAGTGAATAAGCTTTCTCAAGTTTGATGAATAAGTTATGCATGTTTCCAAACATGAATCTGATAAAAAAGAACGCGATTTGACGTTGAGAAACAACTTTTTATATTTTTTGTTGGACGCAGCGATCACAAGTAGATTTACTGGTAAAAAAATGTATGCTTATTGGGGAAGAGGTATTCACTGGAGTAGATATTAGCAGTTTAAAATTTTCCGTTTTACAAATATTTGTTTATTTATTTACGGAGGAGAAGTCTAAGGTCTTAGTATCATGCCAACTTATAACAAATGCAGTCAACTCCGGATATAGTGAACCTTCACCTACAGTGAACGCAAACCATTAGTCCCGATACACATACAGCATCTCTCTTCCCCATGGGGACACTTCGGTTTTAGTGAACTACGGATATAGTGGACGAAATTTGATGGTCCCGAAAGGTTCAATTTCAATATAACCGGAGTTGACTGTAATTAAGCTTTTTTAATATTTTGGCAGAATTCATTGTAAGCAAGGCAGTAGGCAGGAGAGCGCCCGAGCCCCCCCCCCCGCCGAAATTTATCCTTTTTTTAAAAACTGCCTTAAGAGGAACAGCTGATCATGGACGAATATGTCTGGAGGAACTTAAACATAGTGAGGGGGAATTTTAGAGCTCTCATGCGGTCTGATTTCGGTTCAGAATAAAATGCGGAGACAATATCCTTGGTGAACATGTTTTATCATCGGGAAATAATGCCTTCTATACAAGTCCTACTGTCCAGAATGACTTAATTAGTTTAAATAGGTGAAAACATACAATCACAAATAATAAGTAGAAATTTAAAAACGAAATATTTTCCCGTATTAACCGATGGAACTAGACATAAGACAGAACAATTTTCTTTGTGCATTCAATGTATTGACACTGAAGAATGTAAAATGCGAGAAGATTTTTTAAAGTTTGTCCCAGTTTTTAATTTAACCGGAAGCAATTTAGCTGAGATAATAAAATCTAGTATTCTTGAAATTGGTTTAGATATCTCTTTACTTAGTGGTCAAGGATATGACGGTGCTTGCAACATGAAAGGACAATTTAAAGGAGTTCAAGCACTCATTCAAAAGGAATACCCAAAGGCAGTCAGTATACACCCATTGCGTTTCTCACTGTTTGAATCTTTCACTGGCTGGTTCCTCTAAGATAAAAATGTATAAGAAACGTTTTAGGGACGATATCAGAAACATGCACATTTTTCCGTTCTTCTGCCAATCGAGTCCTAGAAAATATAGATAACCACGGAAATGCTAATGATATTGCAAGAGCATCTGTGTTGCACAAAAATATTTGCTCCTATGATTTTCTCATTGGATTAATAATTTCCGAAAAAATATTAGGTATAACTCACTCACTGTCCGAATATTTGCAGAACAAGCAGGTGGATCTTCATATTGCACTTGAAAGAGTAGATTTAGTGATAGAAAAAATTTCAAGTATTAGGAAGAATGCCGAAGAAGAATTTAGGAATTTATTTTTAAAAGCAAATACATTGGCTTCGGAATTATATCAGATTTGCCCCGTCGAGTTTGTTCTCGGAGACATCGAGAAAACTAACCTGTAATAGCTCCTGAGGAATATTACAGACAATCAGTTTTTATTCTGTATTTGGAGGAATTAGTAGTAGCCAAGGGCGTAGCCAGGATTTTCATTAGGGGGGGGGGCAGGACATGGAGTCTAACCGGAGAATGCCTGGTTTGTCACATTCTACACCAATAGTTTTTTTAGATATGCGAATTACAAATTTACGTACAGACGGCATGGAAAAACTGATCAAAATAGACTCGTGGACAGTTAATATGGGTTGCACATGCATTTATATGAACGTGCATGCTAGCGTACGATGAGAAGCATCGCAAAAATTCTTATAAGTAAATTTAGAGGTAGTCAAAATTGGTTTTTTCGTCGAAAACTGGCTCCCGAAATTTTTCGCGATCACACACACACATTACTTCCATATACTCCGTACAAGGAGGTAAAAAGTTACTGCATACGGTTTGAAATCTTCAGAAGCTAAATCCTAAAAGTGAAAACGAACTCAGAATCCTAACAATAAAGCGTTAAAACTGGGAAAAAGAAAGAAAACTTTCAAGTCAGTATTTCGTCAGAATTAGCTTTCGGCTCGGGAAAACAAGATCATTTGTTACCTTGGAGATGTATATAACTGTGAAGATGCATTCCAGACAAACCATATATCCGCTCCGGACTTCAAATATCTGAACTTAAACGGCTGTAAACAGTGTTTCAGACGGCCATATATGCCGTTCTCTGTATAAGCTAAAATAAGGGAATACTTTTTGAGTTTCTCGCCTAAGCTGCTTACACATATTTAAAACAAATGTTGTTTATTCAGGAATTTTACGGACAATGGAGAAAAAGGTAGCTGAATTTGTTTGCCAGGCTATTGTTATGTTTTCCGGAACGAAATGCATTTGTAGGCATTCGAATGGCGTTATTTTCGGGTGACGATGTTAAAATATTTGTTTTGGTAACTGTAAGATCAAAGGATCTACAGGCATTTCCTGTAGATCGTAATCATAATGATATCGAGGAATTTGCTATTAAAAAAGAATCGATGATGGGGAAGGTGGCCCAAAGTGATCCACTTAAAGGGAAAACTTGCACAAAATAATATAAATGTTAAATAAACTTTCGGCCCTCCGCCGCTATATTTTTGCATCATAAATAAATTTTAATAATAGAATTAACCCAAATTGAGTAACAAAAAAAAAAAAAAATTAATTTCGAAAAAATGTCCAAAGGATCATTTTAACCTCACCCAAGGCAAAATGATCCTTCATTTGAAAATAATTGTTAATTGCTTTTTATTGGCAAAAGTAAAAGATGTAAAAGAAATTATGACTATCTATAATGAAATAAAATAAGTTTTACTATAATATAGTATGCATTATTTTTTTATCAAGATTTTAAAATAAAAAAGTGTCACAAGCAATAAAATGGAATATTTCAAAATTATAGTTCAAAAATTATGGCCTAGAATAAACGCAGAGATAAATTAAATAATCTAATGGGGAGTCGCGAATTTTGAGAACATCCAAAGGGCTAGCCTTGATGACTCGACCTAGTACTGGAGTTTCTTCAGTCGATGGATGATTTTACCCGCCAGTATGGCTGCTCACTTTAGGTCATATTACTGAAACACAGCGAGAAACAACACTGAACACGTGTTATTCACATCTAAAAACACACTCTGTTCAGTAAAAAGTCATATTTCTGTACATCAAGGACTGTATTTCTAAATAAATAGGAAAGTTAGTGTTTACCTTATAAGAGACATCATAAAATCCAGTTTTTTGAAGAATTCTACTTAAACACGTAAACAACACGTTGAATATCACCATTGCTTCTTCTTGACTTGCCACAACATAGTTTATATGCTACCTAGTAGATAGCGCTGACTGTCTGGAGGGAAACATATGTGGATCGTTTTGCCAGTTAGGCTAAATTTGGGCCACCTTCCCCTGTGTGCGTTCATTCTCTGTATGAAACTTTACTTTCGACAGAGCATACGTTTTATACCATTTGTTTATTCCTATTTTCCTTTTAGCTTAAAAAATTAGTAGCATTTATGTATTTTATTAAAAGAAAGAATTTTCATTTGTTAAATAATGTTGATCAATCTCAGAATTAGACAGAACTCAGATAGAGAACAGTTTTCTTCCTAAACGGCTTAAGAACTCCTTGCCTTCGTAAGAATTTCTTAGCATGCTGTGCACACTTGGCTTTGACTTTTAATTAATGAACAAGATTGGCACCACATATCTCTCTAGACAGTGAAACTATCGCTTTTTTTTTACTACTGACAGATTAGATAGGTGATCACTCCATCCTAATCTTAGGGGGCAGATGAAATTCATGATTACTGGATATCAATGAGTAGTGCAGTGTGAACTGCATTGGTTTTTCCTTTCCCAAATGTTATCCCTTAGAGTACAAACGAAAGTACTTCTCAAGATTTTTCTTGGAAGACTGAGTTCTTTATCCCTTTCAGTTAGTGTCAGGTTCTGGCTCCATATGCCAAAGCTGGTTAAACATCCACAAAAATTTTAGCTTAGTTGTAGGTAAGTTTGACTTTTGAAAGCACAAGTTAAAGAAACAGCATGTTTATCGCCTACTCTCTAATTGCATTGTGATGTGTTTGTTGAATGCTGTAATTAAAATTAAATTTTAAAAGTTCGTATTGAATGCATTGATCGTTTAGATTACATTGTGTTGACAATATCCATCGTTCGAAGCATTCCAAAAATTAACAGAAACAGGATAAATTTAGCGTAGTTTATTTAAAATAATACGAACAAATATAATGGTTGCTAGCAGCTTAGCTAGCAAAAATACGAACCTTCAAGAGCGGAAACAAAAGCGTTAAATGACGCAAAAAGGTGCAGGAACACAGTAGGCTGGCTAACTAGGCGATAGTGCTAGGAGCAAGAAAAAATTATTTACAAAAAAAATCACCAACATGTAGAAATCCAGTCGGTAGTTAGAGATAACCACAGAATTCCCCCTGAATTCTGTGAAGATAACGTAATGAAGTTTAATTGTAGTCTCGCCAACAGGGGGATGACAAGGAAAACTTGCAACGCTGGATACTTTATTGAAGTACTGTGAGTAAATACTGGGGAGAATGAAGAAACACGCCAATGGTCGCCATGGAACTATGCCAACTATAGTGAAACTAGAAGCTACGCCACTAAAACGAAATGGCGTCCTTACAATCATTTAAAATTATGATAATAATAACAATAATAGAAATAACAATCAATCTAATGTTAATGCAGTAAAACTCTATATTGCATTGCCCGTTATTTAATGCCAGGGTTTAACGAGGGAAGTTGAAATATATTACTGGTAAATTGTTAAATTATTCTAATTGAAAATTGAAATTCAGAAAACTGCCTGGGTCCCTTTACCCTCGTTTAAACCCAGTTCGACTGTAGTAGTAAAAGCTGTGACTAATGAAAGAGTCAAGTGTAATGTATTTGTTGAAGGCCGATGAAAATGTTCAGTAAAGGGAATCATAAGACTGTTGCATCTAGAGTTTCGGACGAATTTGAATCAGAAGATGTTTGAGATATTTGATATACATTATATAATTTTAAAAATTCCTTAATTTATACAAAATTCTCAGAATAAAATTAAAGCAACTAAGAAAAACAGTTCCTCATTCTAAAAATGTATTTAAATTTTAATGACAAAATATATTTATTTTGCGTATTGCTTTAATGCTAATATTTTGTTTCTTTACAGTTTAATTTAAAAGAAAATCAGCAACATATTCAGAAGAAAACGGTAAGTAACGCCTTTTATATATTCTCTTTCAATTTAAACTGCAAATTAAATTTTTGCCCGTACAGGAGAGTCAGTGTTTAAACTTGTTTATCTTTTGACTAACTTGCGATGAATATGATTTTCCAATGAATAATTTAAATTCCGCGAGTTCTCTGATTCCTCGGCGAAATTCTGCACTAGAAAAGGCATGCGGAGTTTTTTGTTTATTGAATAAAAGCTGCTTTGAAATAAAATACCATGTACTGAATTTGGAAATCAAAGGAAAATATTCCTCAGTTATATTTTAGAAGCGTTTAAGATAATGCACACAAGAAGGATTATCTGTATACTTTCTACTTTAATTATGTACGATTAAATTATTACCTATGTAATAAAAATATGTGTTTATGAATTTATAACAGTTTATGTCGGATCCGAAAGTTTGAGCATCGGTCACAGACAAAGTAACTTTTCATAGCTTGTAAGCACTTGAGTTGCAACTATCAGCACAATTAAGTTTTCACTTTTTTACCTTTCTGTACTTAAAATAAAAAAATTGCTACTACAAGATTACTATCTGTGCCTACGGTTTCCGACACTAAAAATAAATAACACAAAATGATACTTAATTTATTGCTCTTAACAAGTGTGAAGAAAAGGTAGATAATTGCTTTGAATGTTCGTTCTCAAGGTCATTATGTTGTCATAAAAACTATTCTCATGTCATAAATCCAAAGGAAGGAAATTCTTAGTTGAAGAAATCTTTTCTGTAAAGTGACTGCTCGCTCTGGACAAAATTTGAAATTCGTAAGGAATAATAATAAAAAAAGGTATAAAATTAGGTTTACTTTCTCATTTATGCATGCTAAAAAAATCATCGGACATACTTTTTTTGAAAGATGCCCTTTTTTCTGCGGGGGGGGGGGGGGAGATAAAATATTAGTACATTAGTACTTTTGATAGACCTTGACGTGATTTTTTAGCAAGATGGTTTTAGAAAAAAAGGCATTATTTTTAATCCTCGAAAACGAAAATATGAGTTTGAAAATCAAAGTAAAATTCTTATACCGGGTGCCCCAAAAGTTCGTTCAAACTTTAAAAAATCATTAAAAAAAGATCAAAATTATGATAAAAAAGCGCGGTTTGCACGAATGGCATCAGAAAGAGGGTGGTTTTTTTTAAGAACAAAAAAAAAATGTTCAAAAAAACGCCCGACAGGTGGCGTTGCTATGCACACACCAAGATGATTTATCGAAATACGGTTGTCAATAAAACACTTAAATGCACGTGGGCTCTTCAATCGTTGCCAACATGATGCTGTCTTTACAGGATAAAGCGTTGATTATCAAGCTCTTATATAAGAATGACAAATCAGCAATAGACGCACTGAGGAACTGCAAAATAAATCTTTGAAAATATAGAATTGTGTTGGTGTTGCGTTTCTGCCCCTTTTATTTTAATCCATACCTCATTTACATTAATTTGCTTCACATATTCAAAATCAGTGCACCTATCGGTTATTTTTGAACTAATATTTTTTTTTTGTATTTTTTTTGTTGTTGTTGTTGGTGTTCTTAAAAAAAATACACCTCTTTCTGGTGCCATTCGTGCAAACCGGAGATTTTTATCATCATTTGCTCTTTTTCGATGTTTTTTTAAAGTTTGCACGAACTTTTGGCGCAGCCGGTATATATGAATTATTATTATTTGAAAGTGAATTATTAATTTGAAAGACAAAATCGAGTAAATTATGAAATGATAGATTTATTAAATTTAAATCTGTATTGCCGTTAGTTTTATTATTAAGGGCCCATGTACTCAAGAAGGCTGAAAGATAAGGCAAGTTAAGCATTAAATCTTGTTTTTAAAAACTCGCAGCATTTCAATCGCAATAATTAGAATTTTTGAAATTCAACCATAGTCATAACAGTGTAGTTACATTACACACCGCGATGAAGGCCGTAACTAAGGGCGGATCATGGGGTCTGATCCCCCCCACCCCCGAAACAACTTCTGTTGATGCATTTGTAGTTATGCCCCCCCCCTTCGAAGCACTGAATATCCTCCGCCGAAGCAATAACACCTATCTTAGTCAGAATTGAAACGAATCAAAATATGTATATATATTATATATATATATATATATATATATATATGCAGTTTAGTGCTAAAGATTGTGCTAAAGATTGTTATTTTAATTTCTTAAGGGTTTGAATTTGGGGCTAATTTGTTTTTAATTATCCTTTTAGGATGCATTTTATTGTTTTATAGGTACTAAAATTTTATTTGTGAATGATATTGGTAAATATTCACAAATGTTTAAAATTTAAAATAAATAAATCAAAATATATTTTTATTTAAAATCGCTCGCGTTTTCTTTTTTATTAAATGCACGTAATTTCGAGCGTTTAAGCGGAGAACTAAAAGCATTTTGGGCTTTACTCTTCTCATCAATTTAAAAGAAAAATACTCTCAAATCACGTCTCAATAGGTCGTAGAAGGCAATTATTGCATTAAATTACAGTATTTTAAAAAAAATTGCGTAACTACTCTTTCTAAATATGTTTTTTTTTTTTTTTTTTTTCCACTATCGAAATGCTTCTATGAAAGTCCTTTTATAACATGCTACTTTAACAAGAACCATTGATTTCAGATTCATCATATTTTCTTTTTCCCAATATCAGACTCTTTTCAGGAAAAAATATAAAGTACTAAATTTAACTGTCAGTTTGTTTAAGTATTTATTAGAAAAGATGTATGTCTCTAAATTGCTTTCTGGAGTAAAAATTAATGGGGCAGTTTCAGAGTCATTTTCCAAAGCTTGCTTCTTTTTTCCCCCTCCTACTTTTAGAATTCAGGACACTTCACTATCGATTTGAACTAATATAAACATATGCGTTGCTGAAAATCTCCTTTGGGAATTTTTTCACTTTTATTCCATAACATTTTTACTGTGTTTATTGACTAACTGGAGAACATTTACAATAGTTAGTTGATAAAACGTGACCCTTTTCTCTTCCTAGAGTGATAAAAGCTATAATTTGCTTTTCCGCATCTCTGTTTTAAAAAGCTTTTTTTTTCCAGTTTCTAAGAAACTGAAAATGATAATTAATCAATAGTTTTACTTTAAAATCTTTCCCTGTCTTAAGCAGAATATAGTTATTAGTTAATTAAAGGTAACTTTTACCGGTGATGTAACTATAAATTCAAGAAAAAAACTTGTATTTACGTATATACCTCTTATCAGGGCCGGTTTGCTCTCTTTGCAAAGTGTGTGCCGAAATTAGTTGTGACCAAAACGATGACGTAACCAGAAAAGAATTTTGGGGAGGTCCAAAATTTGAAAAATTTAAAACAAAAAAGCTTAATCACTGACATCCAATCAACAAAATTTCGAAATTTCGTTAATTAGAGTTTTTCGTTCATTGTTCCAGTCCTCTAAGACCCATCCCCTGGCTACGTCCCTAGACAGAAGTCTATTCGTAACTCTATTCGCTGTTTTTATTCTGTCGACTTCGAAACGTTTTTGCTCTGCATCTCTGAAAAATTAAAGTACAAATATCGTAGTCTACTGATTTTATCATTATTAATATACCTACAGGGTGACCCAAAACGCCATTAACATTTGAAAAGGTATTATTCCACGGAGTAACGTAGGTAGAGAGATAAAAATTGACACACGTGCTTGAAATGACATGAGGTTTTTATTGCACCAAAAAAGTGAAAAAAAAGGGAGGTGGGGGTGGGGGCAA
The DNA here is from genome assembly GCA_038373885.1 of Cheiracanthium punctorium. Lineage (NCBI taxonomy): Eukaryota > Metazoa > Arthropoda > Arachnida > Araneae > Cheiracanthiidae > Cheiracanthium > Cheiracanthium punctorium. The sequence goes on from JAWZYV010018630.1 coordinate 10,978, forward strand.
TTTTAGCGCTTATTATGATAGCGAAAGCAATATTTACCATAGCAATAGATTTTTACCAAATACCATGTGGTTTAAAACATTTTTTATAGAATTCTTATGCGGCGTCACCGAAGTTCATATGTATATACGTATATTAATCTGAAATCCACTTAAGGCATCTCGCATAATTGTTTGCGATAATGCTGATTACTATCTCTGAAAAAAAAAAACTTTATTACTATATTTTTTCTAGACTCTGACTCGCTTTTTAAAAAAATCGATTTATTCGATTCCTATGTAATCTGGGACTTTTGAAGCCTCCAGCGACAAGGGCACCACCCCCTCCTACTTGAATGTAGAATGGTAGAATGATCTATATATTTTACAAACTGTAGACATTTTTACGGAATTTCCAGTATCTAATCCACGGTGGATATAGTCCGCATCTCGGAAAAAAGAACTTTAAATATCATGGATCTTTAAATAATTTAGTAAGAATTGATTAAAATCTTACCAAAGCTTCTTTCAATAAAATGTCTTAACTATGTTTTAAAACAATATAAACTTTAAATATATACGTTTGTGTAAAAGTTCTTTAATGAAAGACTAAAATGATAGCACGAATAATGATAACACTAAACTAATATTCTTTTTATGATATTAATTTATTTTACACGAAATTTGTAAATATATTTAAGTCTAAAATGTTTAAACTTTCTTAACTATTACAACTAGCATGTTTCCTCTTTAAATATTCGAGATAGATTTTGTTCGGGACCCTCTAAACTAAATATTTCGGGACCCTCTAAACTAAAATATCCCGAGACAGCCGACGTCTGCTTATATGCAAATACTGCTTTGTGTCAAATGTCATTGTTCTTTTTCTTTCTCAGAAACAGACTTATAAATTTCGCCAATTATGAGCTTTCGATGTCTGATGCGAGTTGAAAACAAATTTTCGGCATGAAAAATTCATCGCGCAATTAACTATGAGGTCAATAAATAAATAAATGTCCGTTTCGGGCGGCAATCTTTCGGTAATACGGCATCGGACATGCAAACTAATGCAAGCTATCGATCATTAACTGGATGAGGCCTGCAGAAGCATTCGGAATTCACGATTCGCGATAAGATATTCACTCAATCCATCATGATTCACCTGCGAACTTATCACTAAAGCAGAGAAAACCGCCTGCATGGGCCTAAAACTCATCACACTGGGATATTATTACGTTCCTGGGTGGTATGTCTAATTATGACGCTTAATTGGATGTGTTAGCTTTAGCATTGTGTGCTTCTCAATTGAAGCGAGCCAATTGTTAAAATCCCAGTAGACATTTATTTTTCGTTAGTTCATAACGAATTTGTTTAATTAGTTTAGGGTCACTCTAAATACGCACGTATAAGCAGATAAAATACTGCGTAACTGGATGTGTTTGCTCAATCGTTGTATGCATTTTTATTAATTGAAAATTGCAGGTTATTAAGATGCCGGGAACCAATATTTTATCTAATCAGCCAAATGGTTCACAGAAAATTCGTTTAGTTAGCATTTGATCGCATGAAATAAATGTGAACAAATACTTCCAATACTTCATAAATGGTTTCAATGGACCATATGTCTTCGCTTCACCATTGTATGGGTTTCAATTGAAAATTGTCGTTATTAAATTGCCAATAGGTGCAATTTTATATGAATATTGAAATATATTAATTAGTATGAGATTATATTTGAAGAAGCATGTATATCTTGATTAAAATACTACATAACTGGATGTTTTGCTCAATTCTTCTGTTTTCCATTGAAGACTGGCTTATTTTACACTAACAGCTGTCATAAAGAATTTGCTAAATAGCATGTTATTAATCTTGAAAACTCATAGTAGTGGATAAACGGAATATTTTTTATATGGGAGATTTTTTATATTCCAAATATTAAAATATGGGCTATTACACTAAGGCGGAACATTATACCGCATAAAAAACTATAATTTTTAAAATATTTCCTACTTTATTTATATTATTTATATTAATTTATAAAACTATTAATTTATAAATTCCGTGAAGCTTTAGCATCCCATAAAAAAATTAATTAAGTACTTGTAACTAAGAGTAATTGTATGTAAAAATCGTTTTAATCACATTAAAATGTTTGGTAAATTTTTAGAAACACGCATTTCTTATAGCTAAAATTAACACTTTCTAGTGACTAATCTATTATGCTTTAAACCTGCATTTCATTAGACAGAATTTACGTGTAAAAAAATCTACTTCTAATAATTATATTTATATTGATTTTAGCTATACTGCCAACATTACTGAATCCATAGCAATAAAATTTTAATAAGGATATTATTTGTAATTCTCTAACTTGTCTGAGTGTATGACAGTCATTGTATGAGTGATCTGATCTGATGTTAGGGTCGTGGTCAGAGATGCGTGAATCGTCTTCCCTTAGTTCTCAAACTATGATTTCTGTAAAAAAAAAATTAACAATCAAGCTTTTATTATTGAGGAATCCTACTTTGTCCACATATTTCATTCCCTTTTTCTCTGCCTGCGTGTATTTCTCTCTCTCTGATTTGGACATACATTCAAAAAATAAAACAGTAGATTTCTCTTAAAAAGCTTCGATAAAATGATTACGTTTAATTAACAAAATATTTTTAAAGCTTAAAGTATGAAAAAGTACCATTTATAACGGTGTTGAGTGAACAAATGAAAAGTAAATCTTTTTAATTTGGTCTAAACCTAATTGCTCAAACAAAATAGTTTATTCGTGGTAACAGACGCACATCAGGGTGTGGGGCAGTGGAATCACCAGTCCTGTCAAGTTTGGCTGGAATGTTTTGCTTTAAAGCATGTGATTTGAAAATTAACAGAATCTTTCTTATTTTAATCTTGAATTTAAAATCTGAAAAATCTGTAAATGAATAAAAATATTTAAATAAATGATTTTTGAAAAGTACAAACATTCACACTTACGTGAAAACATGGTTTTTCAACAAAATATTTTTGTAGATGTGTGCATTCATGTCAAGACCACAGCAAGTTCTTCTCGAAAAGAACTCTCCTAATCAACGAGTATTTCACAATTCAATAGAACTTCAAACACTCTATGCCCAAGCACCACTTATCGAAATGGCGATATTATTTAATCCTGCCAAACAGTTTTCAATGCACCGCATTTTGTTTTTTGTTTTTTTTTTTTCTCTCCAGAGTTGTGAAAGTAATAACAATATTGAAACGAAGCACATGCAAAATAGCATGATATCTTGATTTTCCAATCTGCCACAAAATCGTTTAAGTGTCTTCCATTTCTGCTCATTCTGAAGAAAAGAGATTTTTTTTTCTTTCTTTCTTTCCCGCCTGTGGTCACGATTTGCACAAATCGATCACTCTTTGAGAAAAAAGCGTGATTTTCTTACGGCTAAGGTCAAGGTGAATTTTGGCGTAATTGATATGTGGCGATGGGCAGGCTTTCAGAAGGGGGCGTACCCATAATGATAAATGGATTTTGAAAGCTGAAAAATGCATTAGAAAAAAAAAAATTGTTGCCTCGCTCTTTCCTGTTGCTTCAGTAACCTTTCAGGGCCGTTTAAGGAACGAAAGAGAGGAAAAAAAAAAAAAAAAAAAACTCGACGTTTTCTGAGATAAAACGCAGCTGATAAAAAATGCAAACTGAGTTTTGAATAAAGCAGAAATATTTGAGGGGGGGGGAATAGAAATAAATGGCAGAGAGATTGGTTTATCGCTTTTATATTTTCACGCCCTTTCCTGCGCCGAAAAGACTCTTGAAAAATTCTCCTCAGATTTCAATCGCATATGACTAGGGGGAAAAAATATTTTTCATACCGTCTTAAAATTAAAACATACTTCCTGGTTCTGATTTTATTTGTTAAGGCTGCATTTCACTTTTTGTTCCAAACTCAAAGTTTCGAACTATTTTTTGTAACAAATTTATTAACTACTGTGTGCTAAAGAAGGAGTATCTTTTAGCTGCATTTAAATTGACACATTGTTTATTCTTGTATTTCCAAATAATATTCTTTTAGACTTTTCCTGAGTCTAATTATAAATTAAACGTGGAAACTTTTTGAAGGGTAAGCGTCTTTTTTTTTTTTTTTTTTTTTTTTTTTAATGAGGGGAGTTCAATTTAATGGCTATAAAATTCTACCCCTCTCTGTACGTTGCATTGTTTTTCATAGTTTGAATGTAGATAGCTGTCCGTTAAATTTTGTCAGTGTCATAATAAAGCTACATAATTAATGCATTAATGGAAGATCTTTAGATCTCAAAAGACCTTTGTGAAAATATTGAAAGTTATTTCCTTAGATCCTGATCATATAGTCTCATGATACCGATAGTAGGGCATTCAAGAACTACACAATCCGACACTTCAGAAAAAAAAAATTATTATTGCTATTAATTATAGTATTGTAAAACCTAAAAGTGTGTACATTTTTATGAAAATCGTATTTTTTCCCTCCCCTTTCTGAAATATGTTTTCCTTATTATCTGTTTGGAAATGGTGTTATGTATGTGAAAGGTATTGGATTTTACAACTATTCTCTCGAACATTGTGTTGTGTTAAGACAAAGCTACACAAGGAGGTATTCGCCTTGTATCTTATAGAAATCTCTTCTAACATGCATAAGAATACTTCTTAAATTAACAGCTAAAAGACACTTTCAGTCATTTTTTAGACAATATGGCCCTCATCAATAACGCTAATTTAGCAATAGTATACTGGAAAAGCATATGATTATTAAAATCTTAATTAACCCCAGAATTAAACTTCCCCACAGGAATAAAGAATTAATTTGCCTATTTTCTTCTTATTTTTATGCGCATGTCTTGCTTTAATTTTGGATACTCTGCGCATGATAAACTGTTTAGATTTATCATTCCTTACGAACTCTTTGCTTCATTTATTCTACATTTGATTTTTTCATGGAACATGCTACTTGTCTTTTGAAGTCTGGAAGAGAAGGAATGATAAAACACTTTACCTTGTCATCGTAAAACTCGCAACTGTTCAATTATGCAATCCGGCAAGTAATTCGCAAACTGTTCGTTTACCAATCTCAACCTAAGTAGGTGTTCTGATCCTAATCTAATGTTACTTTTAAATCATTTGGTCTTCTCTGCTTATAATTATCATTCCTTTCAAACTTTTTTCTTTCTAAATTTGTATTTTTACGTGGAACATTTTATTTGTTTTTAAAATCTTGAAGTCAAGGAGTGGTAAGTACAATCGAGCAATTAATTCGCCAACGATTCAGTTACCAATCTCAGCCTAAATAGATGTTCTGATCTAATCTAATATTGCTTTACATAAATGCCTTGATCTTCTCTTGTCCTTTACAAAAAAAAGAACAAAAAAAAATTCTGAATCATTTTTATAATGCATGTGAATAAGTTGTCGCAAAAGATTCCTTTAAAACCAGAACGATAACCATAGTTACCATATAATACACAGATGATTATCGTAAATGATGCATTTTTAGCTTGTCATGTAAACAGAGATAATGTGACAAGCTGGAAACACATTTTGTAACTGTTTGTATCGTTATAATTCTTTATACACACAAACATCAACAGTTTTTCGATAAACATGTTGCAATTTCATTATTGATCTCCTTATGTGATTCTGGCCTTGGTTTCTTTTTATAAACTGCAATTTATTGTTGTTTATCGCATAAAGAAGGCATTATACTTGTATGAAAACTTTAAATGAGTCTTTTAGCGTGACATTAGTTAAGTGTTATAAATTTAGAGGGGAAAAAATATGGCAATTTTAATATTATTGTCTTTAGATGGAACTATGGTGAAATAGGTCACTTTTTACTACTATCATGTTCGTTACGTCACGAAATCTGCCTTGTTTTTAAACATCCTAGTAACATGCTCACAAAAGAACATTCTTTTGAGCATGATGAATATATTTGCTACTGCGGTTTCAAATTTAATTTATTTAAATTGAATTTACCTTAATTATATTAGAAAATATGATCGTATATAATTTATAGTATATAATTTATATGTATTCTATTATAAATGATGCAAGTTTAAATTTTTAAAAAAGACCGCTTTAAATATATTAAAACATGCATTCTGTTAACGGTTTGCTCCGGTTTCTCAAAAACCACTGGTGGTGGAAATTTGCACCCCCGCGAAGGGTTGCTTCGGTTATATCAAGACTGTTACTGTATATTTTAATTGGGCCGATTCTCAATTTCGAATAATAATAATAATAATAATAATAGTAACTGTACAACCTTGAGGGTTTTTCATTTTCATTATTTTTTAATTCGGAGTCAAGCACTGTGGTATTCTTCTCAGAGTAAAGAATTACTAAGATTATTTGTTTATGAATTGCAACTAATTATAATAGGTCTTTTAAACTGATATTTCCATGAATATATTTTGTTCATGTAGACCTTCCATTAATATGCATTTCTTGTTTATATAATAAAACTAGCTGACCCGGCAAACGTTGTTTTGCCATATAAATTATTCCTAGGATTATTTTAGTAGAAAGAAATGACTAACTCATTGTAAGTTTGTGAGGATGTGGTATATGAGTGGAAGAGGCACGGAGCTCTGTGAACGATGCTGGAATATAAAAATAACACAATACCAAACATTTGTATTTTTAATTCATTGTAATGTATTCTTTAAATTTATATATATCGCCTAATTACAATAATTTTACAAAAAAAATAAAATCAATCTCTTAACGGAATAGAGTGTACAATATTTTTTGTTACCCCACCTTTAGCTAACACAAACAAACTGGATGGTTTGCCCACTCGAGAGCATGCCACGTATAATTGTCCGTGTGAAAAACATGGTGTGCTCAAATCTAAGCCACAAACAGACATAGTTTGGCCTTTAGACTTATTGATAGTCATTGAAAATGCCAATCTTATTGGAAATTGAAGACGTTTAAATTGAATGTGCACATCCGTGGGTATAATAGGGATCCGTGGTAGTAATATATTTTCACCTCGAAATTTGCCATTTAAAATGACGGCTTCAACAACATTTTTCATTAGCTTTTTAATAACTAATCGCGTGCCGTTACACAGCCGTGGTGGGTTCAAATTACGAAGCAAAATAACCGGAGATCCAACCTTCAGTTGTAAGTTATGCGGCGGCATGCCTGGTAAATCTAATGAGTTTAAAAACTCTTCTGGATAATTCACACCTTCGGTGGCATCGCAAACTGTATCAATAGATTTGTATGACACTAACTCCCCTGGCAATAAATGTTGTATTTTAAGATTCAGTTCGTTGACGTATACATTTTTTGCTGCTAAAATTGCTCTTTCTGCCAGCCACTCATGATTAATATATTGTGTATGTACATCGGGAATTATCTGGTCAATGAGAGCATCTTGCGAATCAGTAATTGTGCAGAAATCGGCCGGTAATTTTATGCATCCAGTTTCATCTACAGTAACTTTTCCATCGCCGATATTTAACAGCTGTTTTGAGAATGCCTCAGCGGATAGATCTCGAAGTATTTGAACGCGCATATTTACTTTCAGTTGTAATTTTTCAACATTACGCCACAGTGGCGATGATTTTAAGCAGGCGTTGATTTCATCAGCATATGTTGAACGTGGGATGACGGGAAGTGTTTGTCTAAAATCTCCTGAAAGGAGTACCAGAGTGCCGCCAAATAGTTTGTCCTTGTTTTTAAGATCTTTCATTGTCCTGTTCAACGCCTCAAGCGAATATTTGTGTGCCATAGTGCATTCATCCCAGATGATAATTTTACACTGTTTCAGCACTGTGGCCATGGGCGATTGTTTTTTTATGTTGCTCACTGCATCTGGGTTATTTTGAATATTTAGTGGTAGCTTAAATACTGAATGAGCTGTTCTGCCTCCATCCAATAAAGTTGCCGCAATATCAGACGATGCAACGGCCAATGCGATGCCATTATTCGATCGTATTTCGGCTAGGATTAGCGAAATAAGGAATGTTTTGCCAGTTCCACCTGGTGCATCCAAAAAAAAAGAATCCACCTTGCCCTGCCGAAACTGCGAGCATAATGCGATCGTAAATGCTTCTTTGTTCCTCATTCATTAGTGGGATATTGCGAGTAACAATCGCTGCCATTTCTGCAGTATTGTATTGTAGTTCTCGATTCATTTCATTATTTATTAAATCAGATACACTACGATTTGGCGAACGCATGCCGAAATGACTGAGTGGTAAGTTGGCAATGATAATGCACAGATCCTCAATAGCAATCAATGCTTCATTGTACATAGCGTCGTCGCTGAATGGTATTGTTAAATCGTTGCACCGTGTACGATGTTCATGCAAAATATCATCACTCATTGAATCTTTATGACTATCCCACAATGTCTCTGCTCGGGCCGGGAAACATGCAGTCAACACTATAGCGAACAGTAGACGAATTTGTTTTGCCGTACAGTTCAATGCTGCTTCAGCAAGCATACATTTCCACTGGTTGTCATCTTCCAGCAAGCCTAGTGCAAGGCATGCTTCTTTATACGTTAGATATTGTTGTCCATTCACTTTACGTATATCTTGAAATGACAATGGCCATTATTAACCAACATTTATTAATAACATTTAACAACATTTATTAATCGGTAACATTAACCAACAACAGTCGAAGATAAAAGCACTCAGTCTTCTTTGGATTTACTGCAAATACTCGTCCCAAGGTGTTTGATTTATATAAACCGGGACATGCATCAATCGGTGTACCTTGCTTGCGAGGCATCCATTTTTTTGTTTGAGCCCATGTGAAAAAACTTGGTACTTCTGAATAGAGTAATGTCCGTGCAAAGGCACCAAAAGCATCCGCACGATTACACAATTCAAAAAATTCGGTGAGTGTAGTTTTTGGTGGATTTATAGCATGATCAATCGCTGTCTCGTTCGTAAAATATACGCGCTGGCCGTTCTCAAGATGGACGGCTAAATGAATAACTGCTGGATCCCGTTCATGAATTGGGAAACCAAAGATACGCCAAACAAATTCATTGGAGCTGATGTATCGGCCCGTTTGATAGAGAGTTATTTCATCATTTTTAGTCACTGGAGGAGCATTGTTATTGGTATTTTCAACTCGAAATACAGCCATATCACTGCCTTTATGTACATACTTACAAATGTATTTGATGCTCTTCACGGAACTGCAGAACTCAACGTTAATATGAGCGTCATAGAGGCGAATATGGCACCACCCAACGATTGTCAATGTCAATATCTATGTTGTTGATATTTTTAGTAAATGATTGTCCGCCATTATCGGGACTCCTTCGACGATATATTGGATATCCGTCAACATTTGTGATCGTATCGTTAGTGAACTTTTTAGGGAAACTTTTGGTGCATTTTCCATCTGCCATGCAAGGCGATGAACGATTCAGGTCACCGCATGGGCCATGAATCATGTTTGCTGTAACAATATCAAACAGCAATTGATCAGTAGACGGATCTAGAATTTCCGCAGAAATTATACTATCGATTTCTTCAGGGCGGATTTTGTCGATTAACCAAACCAAAATGTGTGCATGAGGTAATCCCCTCTTTTGCCACTCAACCGAATACATCCAGCAACGTGTGGGACCGAATACGTGTAATTTTGTAATGAAACTTATTAAAGACTTTAATTTTTGTCTGAACACACGTGCTGTAATGTCATGACGATATATTGCATTTTGTCCAGGCAATAACAAAGATGTGATCTCCGGCAATTTTGGATTACACGTGAACGTAATAAATAAACATGGTCGTCCATATTCGCGCACGAAAGTCAGAGCATCCTGTATGTATTCTTGCATATGACGTGGACTGCCTATATACGATGATGGTAGAATGACAGAGCTACCAATTTCGGCGGCATCGGCGTTATTGGCAATAGCATCTCGCAAGTGAATGTATTCTTCCGCACGCAGCTTTTGCTGATTATATCGCAAGTACCGTAATCGTTCGCTCTCTATCTTCACGTACATGTCGACCATGAATTGTTGACAAAGCTCACGACATCGTAGAATGACGTTATCTTGACCGGGTCTAATCATCAACCGATAAGCATAAAAATCCTTCGAACTAACGTTCTTGCTTGTTTCGGCTCCTGTAATGATATATAGGAATAAAAACAAATGCTAATTAATAATTAACAATAGTTAAGTTTAATGAATTACGATTAATAAATTAAGTTTTTGGTAAATGAGTAATGATCAAGTTCATAATGAATATAGTACCTGTTGTGGGATCTCGTTATTTAATATTTATGCAATACCCGTCTTGTCCCTTCCAGAATATTAGTGGATATTGGAGAGCGTCATATGAACGGTGTGTATCAGCAATGAACTGGAGATTATTACTTCTTCTACGAATCACAATTTCTCGTGTAGCTGTACAATCGCCAACCATGATTCCAGCAACGTCGTCAAGAATAGGTGCGTTAAATCTACGAATATGCCCTCCAGCAGGTGTTTTATCAGGATTGATGACAATAGCATGATTATCACTTTGTAATTTGTGCATGTGTGATTTGAATAATTTCAACAATTCATTGTGTTCATTTAATAGAGCATCCAGCTCTCTGACGATTCGTCTTGCAAAAACTGAATTAAGGTTATTGTAGCCGCAACGTGCATCCACGCGTGCATCCTCACCACCCATAAAGTAAATTTGTAAAAATTTATGTGGTTCGTTTGGCATTGGCAGCAATGAACCCACTTTCTGATAAATTTGGCCTTTGATTTTAAATGTTGAATTGAATTGTTGACCATTTACAGCGCTATTTTTAACTATTTCTGTTGCTCCGAACGAAGTCATTTGGAAACATGAATTGAATGTTCGAATTGACTTTAGGAACAGGTTGGAATCTAGATCAGTGCCGATAAGTAAACCGTTCAATGGCTCAGGTGGTGTTTGAATTATAGGCAGCTGCACCTTTTCGGACGCGCAACATATTCCGGCTGGCTCATTTTTAAATTTAAGAGCATTACAATGCGGACATTCCTTATCCATAGCACCAATTACTACTTTTGAATGAGCATAATATTGAACATCGGGTTCATACTGGAACGCTAGACGCAGGAATGAAGCAGATGTAAATGATCGATGTACCTGTTTGCGGTGTTGTTCATTTGCTCTGAGTCTGCTAACTATAAAATAGCGAGCTTGTATTTGTTCTAATCTTCTTTGTTCATTTCGTTCAGATCGAGCATCTTCTGATTCTGCTTGACGCAATTGAGCCATGCGCACACGCACATTAGTATTATCTTGCTGCTGCTGTTCTTCTGTCCTTTGGGCTCTTATATTTCGCTTGCCTGCAGTTCTACGTGTTTTCCTGTCCAAAGAAGCCTCTTTGCGTCTTTTTGGCATTGTTCACGGTTTAAAACACACATAAATAGAACAAATTGAATTATTTTATGATGCAAAACAGTAATAATGTATTAATATTTATTTTTTGATTGTATTTATACGTATATATTATATTAAGTGTACATCGTGTATATTTTCTATTATTATTTTACGTACCTTTTACAATGTTTTTATTTTGAAATGATTCTTACAAAATTTTGCACACACTCATAATAAAAATAATTTATACGTGTAACCATGCAGCTAGAGAGTATGAGGTAGGAAGAACTAATACTGTAAGAAGTAACCCTATTTTTCTCTTCCTTTTATTCTCCGATAATCTCCACCAATTCGCCGAACGCGCCATCTATCCGCCTGGTATACTTTTGTAGACTCTAGAAAAAAAATCTTTGTTGCAACTAATTTACGCAGATTGCGAGTGGCAACAACGATGAATTAAATAATAATATGATTTTTAGAACAACAATGTTTAGGAAGTTTAATCTGCTTTAGTAAGGAAATAAATACTTGTAAAATACCGCAAGTTGAAAGTTATTTTAACATTAAATGATATTTTATGAGACAGCAACAGCTACACTTTAATTTCATAGTCTCTCTCTTGCGGAGGTAGCGCCGTTTAGGAGCTATCGTGTTCACACACACATCTCGTACAAATAGCATAAATGAATTCAGAAGACCTCAAAACGTGTAAATACACCAAAATCTCGAAGTTGAATTTTTTCATGATTACAATACTTTCCTTACATGGTACATGTTCGGAAAGTAAAAAGGGTGAAAATCAGAAACACTTTCAGGTTTTAAATACGCACTATAGTGCTACATATTAAAATCGTGTCATAATTTATACGTCGTCCCTATTTTTCTTACTTATTCCATTAAGTTGCAAAAGTGTATCGTTATTCATGACTGTGCTGTATTTTTCTTTCTTGTTTCGTAAAACCCATCTTTGGAATCAAAATCTATCTTAAAATTGCCTACTAAGACTATTTTACTATCTACGGCAAGTATATTACAACTATACTTCATCGTTTTATAGCTTGTTTCGAATGTGCATCATAATCCATGAGTGTACCGGTTTGTCTTTCTTGGGTTGATTCCCACTTTAACGCCTCGACTCTCGCCAAGGTTTGCGATCATTAAACATATGCAGTTACCCTGACGATTTGTTGCTTTTATGTGGCAATCGTAATTTAGAATTAAAATGGCGATTTGGAACAACATGTAAGTACAGCATGCCGTTACAATTTTATTTATTTTGGATTGCCAATTAATGAAGTTTTAATAATTAAGGGTCTGCAACTTCCTTAACTGGTGCGTTTATCGCTAGTTTGTTTACTTTAGTTGTCATCTAGTTCTTTTGAGCGCGTTGAAACGGTACTTACGTATTAACTCGGCGGTCACTTCCGCCAAACTACTTTTCATAGATTTTAAATACATTGCCAATCGTATTCCAAACCATCAACAATTTCATGTGCCCGGAATTTATATTGGTGAAAAAATTGCTTGTCTTGGCGGATCGCCTGGAAAATACGTATGTACCGTTGAAACTTGTGCATAACTCCCAGAGACCCATGACTGCAAAGCTCGCCAAAGTACGGGAATTTTTTAGGTTGGCGAGAGTGGGGGCGCTAAAATAGGAATCAACTCTTTCTTGTACCATAAAATGCATATTTGGAATCGAAATCTATCTTAAAATCGCCACCTGAAACTGTTTGAAATTTCCTCCAGGCATGTTCTTCCTGTAGGCATATTCCAACTATACCGCAAAGACATTTTAAATACTGTTTGGAATGGACATCACAATCCATGAGTGTACCGTGTTTTCCTTTCTTGTTCCACAGAGCACTTCTTCGGAATAGAAATCTATATTAAAATCGCCTAATAAAACTCTTTTACAATATACGCCAGGCGTTTTCTAACTATACGCGAAATATATTTATAATAAATTGTCGCGTTTTGGCACCACATTTAGCGATCCATTATCAAAAATTGCAAACCTTGTGCGACTTTCAACATTTTATTAACTTCCCCCTCCCTCTCCACATTATCTGGCAAACACATTTGAAAAGTGATTCGACACGCTAATGTCTACACAGAAATCCTGATTGAAATTAATAGCACTCGGGGGCTAAACATTTTGGGGTGGACCGCCCTTATGACTTAGGGGTATGAGACATAGTTAAAAACCTATTCTATGACCTAACGAATATACATAGAAAAGTTCATTAAAATTGGTCGAGTGGTTTCGGAGGAGTTAGGTGACTAACACTGGGACAGGAGAATTTTATATATTAGATATGCAATTGTTTTAGAGGCACTTAATTTTCTTTAACAACAAATATTCTTTCTCGATTTCACTATAATCTATTTGTGTACAATTCGGAAGAGTTAGGGAGGGAGGGGGAGAGTTGTCTGCAAATGCAATAAGCATTAGATTTGAGTGGAAATTTTAACGATTTTCAGCTATATTTTCAGAGCTCACGGATAATATGTTTAATAAAAAGTAAAAACGTTTTAATCATTGATCAAATAACTTTGTATTTGAATGAAACAATGACTTCTAATCAAAGACAAAAAAATTAAAACTTAGAAAGCCTCGTGTTTAATTCTTATTTTTCATTTATTTTATGGGGGAACATACATCAGTTTTTTTTAAATGTATTTTATATTTTATAAAAAGAATTTTTTAATTGATGTTTAAGTAATGTAGGATTGGATTGCGATATTTTCTACATATGTAATTTTCGTACTTGTGAGGCTGGGGTGGTACACCCATTCAGAATCAATTTGTGTCGTTTATGCTTTCTTGATAGATTTTATAATCGTAAATTTTGCAGTTGTATAAAAATATACAAATACGTATGTTAATAGTATCTGCTTTTATCCAATTCTATTCTTTACAATTTCCAAACCCATAAGAAATTGTATTTGGCGAGATCTTTAATCGCAAAGGTTGAATTTATATTTTGGCTGCGCCTTAGTTACTAGAAGTCAAAACCCATTGTGCAGGCAATTGCAACGTGCACTTGGAAAAACATTTAACGGAATTTTGTCTACAATCAATACAGTTCATTCTCATCCACCTAAAATAAATAGGTTGATATTCAGTTTTTATTATTTACCCAACTGGAATATGCTCTTCTGGAAAAGCGCGGAAACTCTTGGCTTTCAAAAGATTTCGTTTTGTGCAGTCAGCCTTATTTATATCCATGCAACGATTTATTTTTGAAAAAAAATAAATAAATACACTATATAATCTGAAAAAACTATTTTAAACGAATTGGAATCACACTTTCATTTCAAAGCCTGGTGGCCGTGATGAATTTGTTACGCAAATGATTAACTTTTTTTACTCTTGGAAATAAAATGGACCTGAAAATAGCAAAAAATCGCTTAAAAATGAGGGAACCGGTGGATTTTCAGATTCTTATAGTAGCACAGGCTGTTTTTTTATATTTTTATACATAATTATGAAACTTTTCAAGCGGATCGTATAGACGGTGTAGATGTTATTATGCTTTTCTGCTTTTTAATTTTTTAAAAACTTTTTAATCTTCTTGGAGTAATGGCGGTAAAATATTTACATTGAAGTGGTTGCCCGGAATGGTTACAAAGTGTCTGGAAACAGCGTAACTATATATTAGGATTATCTTGATTTTTATATGCTTTTGCATGTTTATTTTTATTTTATTTAATTAAATTGAGTATTTTCCTATAAAATAAATCGACATTGTCTCGATTCGCTTTTAAATAACACCTACAAATATTAACTTCATTTTTTTTCTCGGAATAACAAAATGTTACTTTTTACACTGTTTCAATTTAGAGGCCTAAATCCTAGAAATATAACTCCTTTCCTTTTACTTATTTCACTTGATCATCGCTAAATAATATAGTTGAAAATAGTTACTCTTTATATAGAAAAAAGCCTTCCATATTAAACAGCCCATGAGACAAAAAAAATATTCTTAAATCATTGAGAAATCTAAAAATCACACAAAAAATAACAGAATAAGCTACTCACTAACTCTAGAAGAAATAGATACTTTACTTTGTTATCAAATGTGCTGTGAATTACTAATGAGCCAGAAGCAGCTTAATTTTTAAAAACCAGCTATCTTTTCCTTTTACTTTCCGTATGTATTTGAGTTCTCAGACGGTACAGTAATAAGCAAGGAATACGTAAATCGGGCGGTTTTTCAAAATATGAATTTTTAATGTGACGTTCTGTGTTAAACTTTTCGCCGATTTATAAATCTTTCGATTCTTGATTTTTTACCAGCAGAGACATTCGAAATGTACATTTTGAACAGCTTTAATTTACAGAATGTATGAATTCTGAAGTAGGTTTTAATTTGCTGTGCGTAACTTAGGGATATTTTAGCAGTAAATTGCCTCCTTGCGCGAGATTTTGTTACATGTATTTTTGGATAAATTTATTAATTCTTCTTTCAAAGGGAAGTTAACTTAAATTATAAATCAGTGGTTGAGGGGACATCGTTTTGAATTTTGATGACCACCTAACATGACTGGCAACCTTAGGATCAATCACAACCGTGCTTTAGAATTGCAAACGGCAATAAGACACCAAACTGAAACATTTTCGCGGAATTTCACCACCGAGATCTTGGAAATATATCTCGATCGACTGGCGGTAGAATTTCGGTAGCCGCTATTGCCTGCCAATTTAAGAAGAGAAAAATCTGTACATATATTCATATATATGTATTTTTCTTCAGTATTACAGATTGTCTAGAAAATATAAGAAAAAAAAACTCCTTAATCTTAAAATTAAATTGCTCGAAAATATGGATCGTTGAAAGAATGAAATAAAAACCGTGTTTATAGAGATGTTTTATTTTTTTCCAATGGGCAGCCACTGTCTTGGTAGGCTTTCGCCACAACGGGCCGGAATTGCTGGCCACTTTACTATGGGGACACATAGTAGATGGACCAACCTCGCCCCTATGAAGGGACGGACAAACGACAACCACGCCCAGACGGGGATCGAACCCCAACCGCCAGGAGTTGAACCCGAAACCGTAATACGGTGCTTTACCCACCATACAATCCGGCCGGCGTTTATGGAGATGTAAAAATCAGGTATCGAAATTTTTAAATAAATCTTAAATGTTGTCAACAGCTAGTGCTGTATAGTTCCAATACTAAGGTAAATAAAAAATGCTCTCAAGTTCAAGTAGTTCCAATGTTCAAACTCTCAGATTTGTATACAAACTTAACTGGACTTAAATCTTTACTGAGCAGATTATAGATGCAACAAGTTAATAGAGATCCTGTTTAATTGGGTTTGTAGTGTAACCATACGTTTAGTATATTAAAAATGGATGTTCTTTTTGTGTGACTTTTTAATTGACATTTGTTTTCGAGCTATTCAATTTTAAAATAAGGAAGATTTTTTCTAAAAACCGGACATTTGAGTGACACGAAGATTAGATAAATGAGCATAACAGTACGTCCTGCCATTCCAAAACAGGCTAATTCTGTAGGTATACGAAAGCTTGTTATACTTGGAACCTTTTATGCTTTCTGTCCTAAGTGCTAAATAAAATTACATAGTGCTCGAAAATCATTCAACTTCAATTTTCGTAACCCCTGAGGTTTCATCAACATCAATAGAAGTGTCTCTCTGATAGGTACCAGCTGTCCGCTTTATTTTATAATATTGTTTTTTGAAAATTTATATGCTATACATTACTTTTATGCAGATTGTACCATCTGCTTCGTCTTTTCTGCATATTTACTGGTAAAAAAAAAAAAAATGTTTCTATTTTTTTAAGTGTTTTTTTTTCTTTAACTTTTTTTTTGGGGGGGTAAAGGGAGGGGGAGGATTTATTGCCTGACTCAGCGATAAAAAGTTGTATTTAGAGATAGCATACATATTAGTATAGTTAAAATCAGTATATGCTTTTATGTGTAAATTTTAAGCAGTTGCAAATTTTACAAACTGCCATACACAAAACCAACACCATTAAAAATTCAAAAAATTCAATTTATTGAAAAAGATAGATTTCGAGACTAGTTGATTCGTTGAATAATTGGACAAAAGTTGCTGGATAACAATATACTAATAATTATTATTTTTCATTACTTGTTTCCCCGTCATTTTTTATTAATTTATTTAAGTTTGAACTCTTTTCGAAATTTGAGTGTTTCATATACAGAATTAACCTGC
>JAWZYV010018632.1:0-24386 GCA_038373885.1 Cheiracanthium punctorium
CATAACGAACTGCTCAACGCATCTTTATCAGCACCACAATCTGCGTATCTCACGCAATTTTCAGAAAGAATTTTCAAGCAAGGAAATGGTGTCTCAAAATAAACCGAGGCGTCATCCATTCTGGTAAATATTGCAAAGTAGTGGATATTTAAGATTTTGTTTTCTGTTTGTTCTATTACTCTCAATACTTGGCCTTTAGTAAGTTAACTTTGCATAGTGTGACTTCTGAAGAAGACTTTAATGTTTATGTTGATATCCATAGATCCCTAACTCCAACGACGGGTTAATGCAATTTTGTGAGTGGCGGCGGTTTGTTGGAAGATTCACTTGCACTCAGTAATTTAAAAGCTTGTTAAAAACTACATGATTTCGCGGAAGTGATTAAAGTATTTCTTACCGCATTGGTTATGAAAAGCGTTCTGTATAATTTCCATGCATCCTGTAAAAATAGTGTACTTAAGTAGCGAAATAACCTAAGGAAAATGGAACAACCCTTTTTTAAGGAATATAGTCAATAGAGCGCATTTTCTCGGGAAACGTCAAAGAGCCGTCAAAGCTGCTGTCGAATCTTGAAAAAGGGACCACTGGTTCTTTTTTGGCTTAGCTGGATCCCGGCGGAGCAAAGACCTGAGCTCGAAAGCAACACTGGTAATAGCGTCTTTTCAGTTATCAGAGAGAACAGATTAAACCCGGTTTTGAGATTTAAAGTGATTCTAAAGGTCAAGCGTAAAGTCATGCCAAATGCAATTGAATCAGTGAGTGCAGATACCACCTCAGTCACTAAAAGGAAATTTTTCAGTAGAGAGAAAATTAAACTCCTCCAAATTTTCAAATATTTAAACTTTTTGTTTTCCTCTGTCATAACACGCATTTATGTTTCTGTCATGCAAATATTACCTAATTTCGAGATCCATTAGGCTCAGGAAAATTTGAAATTTGATTCGGACTTATGCTGTTTCTGCACTCAACTGGTTCTTAGTCAGCTGAAAACTTGGAAAAAGGTAATCATTCAAATCAAATCAAAGCAAAGCAAATCAGCAAAGCAAATCAAATCTTTCAACTTGTCTAACCATATTTATGGTATACAAAAGTCAAGAACATGAATTTAGGAGAAAAAAAAGCGCTTTGCTTGCAGAAAATTATGGAGATGAAAATCTAACATTGAAGCTGGAATAACTATTTTTTAGAAAACCACCCCTAGAGCAGGGCAGGTGGCCAATAATAGTGTTAAAATAAATCATTCTCGACCATTGATTGATTCATTGTTGTGTGTCGACCATTGATCATTGTCGCCCATCGTTCGAAATAGAAGCCCCGTATCAACGAAACTACTCAACAGACTAACGTCGTTCCTGCCCTCAATACGCATCTTGCCTTTCTAAGCTTATTTCATCGAAAACGATTTTTCGAATTTTTGTGACTGAAGTGGTTTCTCCACTCACAGATTCAATTATAAAACACTTTTCAACGCAACAATATTTTTGCGCGAAATTTGTCGATGTGTTGTTCTTAAATCTTTGAAAATTGTGGCGATAATCTTCAAAAAAAATTCTGTATTTCATTTTTAATGTAGTTTTGTGAGACCCTGTAAAAGAACTGAAAAACTTATTTCTATCTTGAACTGAAGAGTAAACATTTATAAACATTTATATACACTTATTGTATTGTTCTTAAAATAGTTTATTTCTCTAAACTGCCATAAGCAGTAATATACTAGGTTTTTCTGAGTGCTCCTGTAAAAAATTATGAATACTACAGACACTATTTTCGATTCAGAACACTATTTTGTGATCCTTAAAAACATGATAAATTTTGTTTTGTTTTAAATATGCGATCTGGTCGTCAAAAAGCTTGATTTCACTTCATCCAGGGTGTGTTCAACCTT
Source organism: Cheiracanthium punctorium (assembly GCA_038373885.1). Classification (NCBI taxonomy): domain Eukaryota; kingdom Metazoa; phylum Arthropoda; class Arachnida; order Araneae; family Cheiracanthiidae; genus Cheiracanthium; species Cheiracanthium punctorium. The sequence continues at coordinate 1,886 of JAWZYV010018632.1, forward strand.
GAAACCTTCAAAAATGGATTAACACAGAAAAAATAATGATTGAAAGAAAAAATACGTGTTGCATAAATAGAATAAAAGAAACATTAAATTTTTTTAATGAAAGAATTGTTTCATATTATGTATTATAAACAAGTTTCCACTCCATCCATGAGAAACTTCTCTTTTTAAACTACTACTTTTTTTTTGTTGTCATAATAAAGAAATTCGAATTCCCTTTAATCATTTTCTTGCTTGCCGCAATTTTTGATTAGCATTTGTTCTACTCTATTGAATTTTTGGAATTTTCACGGACTTTTGATGCAACTCTTATATTATATATATAGGCAATAAAACTATCTCCGGATGCTTCAAAAATTCTTTCAACGTATATAGCTGGCATTGGAAATTTGAATCATTCGAATGACTTTTTGGGGGCGGTTGTAGGAATTAATCTGTTAAAAGTAATTCTCTTTTGTCTCCAATTACGTAACAATTGAATGTACCCTAAAAGGGACTATAGAAATCGTAAAACATCTCTAGAGTTTTACCTTTCCACAATACGTATTTATGAAAAGCTGTTCTTTCTTTCTCTCCTTTCCACCCACTCCCCCCCCATCCCCCTCGAAGCCAGCAGTTGATATTAAAAGAAATACCTAGTTCCCCCAACCCCTCTCTTTGAACTGGATATATTACTTCTTCCAGCGCAGTAACTATCAGGGATTATATAAAATGAAAGACACTGGTGAGACTAACGCATACACACAAGCACGCACCGAATTTTCAATTTCTGTGTTCCCGAAATGCAAATTTCCAAGAGTTTATTGCATTGTTAAGCAACGGAAAGTCCTTTACTCCCTGGAGTAAAATTAAAGTTTATTGTTTTCCCTTCATAAAAAAAAAAAAAAAAAAAAAATCACGGGAAGTATCGAAAAAGGTTAATCCAAGTTTCTCGTTTCGGAAAATTTTTCGAATTCTTTTGCTGGGTTTCTTACTTTTTTTTTTTTTTTAATTTCGTCAGCTCTTCATCTTGGTTCCGAGTGGCAGCGGTACTAAGTAAGGAGAAGAAGTATGTGTGTCTGTCTGGAAGGTGAGGGGGGGGGAGTAAAATATTTCCGAATTTAAGGTGATTTACCAGCGAGGGAGATTTTAAACTTGAAAGAAAGAGAGGAAGAAACTCATTTAATGCATCACGTGTTCCATGTCAGACGAATAAGCCTGGTTGAGTAATAAGACGGCATCAGAGGGTTTCCAGTGAGTGAAATTCAGAAGTTAGACAGATGGACGGGATTTAGCAATGCTCCGGAAAGGAAATCGAGCCAACTGTAACTGCATGCACTCGTTATGATGAAATATTTTCATTTAGTGGAGCAGAAAATAAAATGAGAGAAATTATGATTACAGCATATTAATAAAATGATTTATGTACGCGGTAAAACATACGATGTCTTTAATCACTTAAGCATCGCTCCCGTCAAAATCAAGGGGTTAAGCTTTCTCTCTCTATTTCTCTTGCCCGTTATACTTCCGAGCAATAGTGTTCAAATTAGGGAATGCAATCCCGCACTGTTTCTCGTCCTGCGGGATTTCGGGATTGAGATTTATTGATCCCGCGGGATCCCGCAATCCCGCGGGATTGGCATATTATTTAGTTAGGACTTTATTTCAACAGAGAAAAGTAGAAAAAAAGTAAGATTTTAAGCACTATGAAGTTTAACTTTAATAATAATAATTAATCTTATGACATAATTAATACAATAACTTAGAAATATGAAAATTATAATCATGATATTCAGAATCATATACTAAGTTATGTCTTATGTTAGTTGCTAAAAATGAGGAATATACAATTTATAGATATGTTAACATACTTACGTTATTTTCTTAGTTGCTGAAAAACTAACGTACAAAATCGAACAAATCCAATGAACCATTTCCTAGTCTAGATTTAATTTTGGTCAAATAATACAAAACGGGAATTATAAAAAAATTAAAAACTAAAATAAAATTTTTTTACAATTAATTCGTGACTGTTTGCTAAGAGATAAATAGTATGAAATATTCCAGTTCATTTGGAGAATGGGAACTTTACGAAAAATTTATTAGTTTAGATTTAGATGTTCAATTCAGACTCCCATTGAAAGAGGATTTAAAAAATAAAACTTTAAATTAAAATATGTAATTATTGATTCGTTTATCGTTAGATAAGAGACATAAATATGCAAAATATTTCGGTTTGTTGATTGGGAAAGCAGCGTGAAACTGTAATTTAAAAAATTATTTCTCAGTGTTGATCCCGCGGGATTAGGATCGTAATCCCACGGGACTAGTCCCGCAAACATTTGTGTAGGATCCCGCAGGATCCCGTTCCCGCGGGATCGGGATTGCATTTCCTAGTTCAAATGTTATGCGCCAGAAAGATAAGAGCATTTCAATTGTTAAGCACGGAATTTTTTATTCTCATTTTGCACAACAGATGACAATACCAGGCTATTTTTAACTTTATTCGAAGATAGTTTATTCTTAAATACATGGTAGCAGTACTCAAATACGTGTATTTGTGATATGCATTGTGCAATCTTTGCTCTCTTCTTTTATTTATGCTCAAAGAAAACTTGATAAGTATTCATATATTTTGCGAAGTAAATTTGATAAAATTTCAGTGTTTAAAACATATATTTTAGATGATCCCCTGCTTACTACAAAACACACATTCAGTCACATTACCCCTGAATGTTGGCTTTTAATAGAAATCTCACTTTTTTTTTTCTTTCGTGTTAAAAAAATGTTCCAAACCTTAAAATGAATACATATATTGTACGTGCACTTATTTTTTATAGAATTTTCTGAAATAAAGAATAAGCACTTTTATTATCGTCTCCTTGAAAATAATGCTAACCGTAACGGGTTAAAACATTGCAAATAGATCAACTAGAATACAACAGAACGGAAAGCTAACCGAAAACACCAAATAGAAGTACGAGAGAGAGAGAGCTATATTCTCTTTTCCATTTACATTTTGTTTCAACAAACAAGCTTCAAAGGAAGAATCTGTGGGAATGCCATCCCCCCCCCTCCCTGCTTTTTATTTACCGGAAGGACGCTGAAGGTTCTTTTTAAAAGAATTGAAATTTTCCATGCTGTAATTCTGCGTCACAAAGGGAACCAAAAGAAGCTTTTTTAAGGCTCATTACAATTATTTTGTTAATAATGGTATATAATGTACACTTGTCTGTAGAAATAAGAATGCAAGTGCCATTTTGACGACCGCGAAATCAAAGGGTTTCTTCTCGAAGAATCGAAAAAAGGGGAAAAAGTCGGGGTAGCGAGGAGTCCAGTACTACAAATCCAAAAGAAAATCAATCACTTTTAAAGTGCATTTTTTGACAATGATAGGTGAAAATTTGAGAAGGATTTAATGTTTAAGCCGCTGTTGATAAAAATGGCTTTGATTTTACAATTAATATCTAATTTATCCGAACAAAAATTCATTAAATTTTATAAACTGACTTATTTCATTTAATTTATTGTGCTTAGGAATAATTACATTTCATTAATTATACACATAATACGGATAAATCAATTATTAAACTGTAAAACGTTTTTAGAAGTAAGAGTTATAACCCTTTTTGTTCCACTTAGGATTACACCACTGCATGAAACAACAATGTGCTATCAATACAACGTCTGTGCAAGAAAATTTGGCGACCTAGGCAAAGTAATTTAAAGGCGCCTTTTTGAAAGAAAATTTTTTGAACGCCCCCCAAAAAGTGCCACCTTGGCAAGACCGCCCTCTTAGTAAGCCACTTCTCCTGAGGGGAGCTAATTAGTCAAAGGTTGTCATCCGGTCAAGGTGTCAAATGGCAATGCCGCCACCCTATTCCTCCAGTGCTTCTCTCGTTGTAGAGGAGTAACTGTCGTTGGCGCCCGGGGCAGAACACCTCAGTTACATGACTGTCTCGTTGGTTACACTGAAAAAAAATATGCTACTGACATCTAGAAAATAACTGGTGGAACTAGAATTGATGAGTCTATGTACTCCCTATAAATGCTGGATCACAGAACGAGACACTCTGAACCCACTTATCCAATTTTTAAATGCCTCCTCTATAAGCTGGTGATTGTACCTAGATGAAAATATCTGTAAATCTCTGTGTACTTCTGTAAAATATACTGGCTTGCTGGCTTGCTGGCTGACAGTTTTTTTTCTGTCAGTTTAACAGACTCCTTTTTTTGCAGTGAAGACTCACAAACGGTCATTCTAGTGCTCCAAAAAATCAATCGATAATTTCTCGTTACACAAAGTAGTCATTCTGCTGTGATTAACCAGAATACTAAGGACTAGAAATTCTTGACCCTTTCACCTGCACCCGTTGTGTGTATCACCTACAGGCATAATTCTACGATCTATTCTTCTAGTTTTGGGACACACAAAACAGCTCTCTATTCGTTCTAGATAAGAGAGGTATTTTTTTTCTCCTTGTAAAACCGTTTAACCTGGGCGGACTGGCCATAAAAGTTTGGTGTGAAAAAAGTTTTTAACGGCCCAACGGCTAATCGCAAAGAGAGATGGACTGAAGAATGAGCCAAAAGGACAAGACAGGACCAAAAAGAAAGTTCTCTGCCTGGCTGTGCCGTCTTCCTCAGTGCGGCGCCCTAGGCCATTGTCCAGTTTGCCTATATTGTAGGGGCAGGCAATACATGTACCATTCGTAGTCTCATGAATTTTTTTACTCTCTATTGCTAAATCGAAAATAAATCGAAATTTCAGAAAAGGCACATTATACTTCTTTTCAAGTAGTAAATGCCGTAGAAAAAACTGTGGCAAAGCATCAATGATTGTGCACTGCATGGTAAAATAAGTTTTCACGCGTGATAACATGGCCCTCCGAAGCTTTATTTTGATGGGCAGATATCACTTCTGCCAGAAATTGCATAAAACATCTCGATTTTCATTTTGGAATGCACAGAACCATTTGTAATCTCAAAGCATTATTTTGTGTCATGGTTTTAAAATTGTATAAATTGCATTTGTAGGTTGGTGGGCTCATCGAAAGAGAAATTATGTCATGAGCTAAAAAATTCTGAATATTTCGAAACTACACATTTCTCAGATTGTCCAAAAGATTGTCTAATTTAAATTAGCAATAAGACAAGCTTTATGAAATTACTCATTTCTCCTCATAGCAGCTTAGTTATAGTTAGCAATTTACGTTTCATAATTACGATTAAGCATTATAATTCTCTTTAATATCTTTTAATATCGATGTATGACGTTCCTTCAATGTGATATATTAATTTCCTTCTACGAATATTGCAGGGCAGAACATTTTTTTGTATCTGTTTTCAGAAATTCTGACGTGACTTTGTTTATCACGTTAATTTCCCTCAATTGTAATTTAGAATGAATTATCTCTAAGCATGTGCAATTATATATTTAAAACATCAAAACAGTTTCTTGTTTTGCTTCAATTTTCGTTAATTGGGTTGAGATTTACTTATACCAATTTAAAGCTTACACACATGCAACTTAAAAGAAAAAAACTTGGGGTGGCAACACAATGTTTTTTTTTGTGGATGCAGTTCATTAATTAGAAGCAAAGCTAATGAATAGTTTTCCTTCTTTTAACGAACAAATGCTTAAAAAAGCAACAACATGAAAATCTAAAACCGTGTTCTTTTCGTTTCTTTTTTTTTCCCTATTCTGTAAGAACTTTGCTTCGACGTTCAATTGTATCATGTACGACAGTGAAATTATTGATTGTGTGAACCTTAAGTTTGATCCTTTGGGAACCACTGTACGGGAAAAGAAACTGTCATCCGCCAAATCTGAACGAGAATTTATTCGCTGTCTTTTGCTATAGCCGTCTCAAAATTTTGAGAGAAAATGAAGTTCCCAAATGATTCTCTTATTTTTAATCTTTCTCAGTGACATTTTAAGGTGGTTTCAGGTTAATTTTTAATCATCCTAAATCCCTTTGTCTTTATTAAGTTAAAACGTGTAATATTGAAATTACTAATGAGTTGTTAGTTTAATGAATTAAGTTTATGTGCTATAAAAGTTTAAGATAATTCCTATAATATTTCTTTCTGTTGATCAACAGTTTATTTCATTATGTTTTTCTAACTACACAATTGCAAACTTAGTTTAAATTACTAAATTACTAAAACTAATATTTAATCTCTATGTTTTCATCGTCGTAGAAAGGGGAAAGCTGACTTTTAGAACCCAGCATATGCCAATTGTATATATATATATATATATAACAATAATTTCTCATATTGAAAATAAAACAAATTCCATATTAAAATAAAATAAAGAAATTTAACGTGTAATATTTTATTCAACATGTTTGAAAAGTAATAGTCAAAATACATTATAAAGTTAATTTTAACAAAGTCGTTTACATTTAAAAAAAAGAAATTTTCAAATTTAGAGACAGAAAAATATAATTGCTTTTTCTTTTTGTTACTAATCGAAATGACTTCTTTCTAACCGTATGCCAGATTTTCTATTTGCGGATGTTGCAAATGCGATGCTTTCTCTGTTATCAAGAGTCAAAAACTGATAGAGGTGCAGTTTATTCACTGGCGAAGATTCTTCAAATTGTTCCCAATTTTCGTCTTGAACGTTCCAAAACACAGGAGGATTTGTTTTCAAGTATTCCCTATCGCCTAGATGATTATCGTACGCAATAAGTAAATCATTAAAGACAATGGCTTTTGGAACGTTGTAGACATACGGAAGATTTGGTTTAGTTTGCCATTCATGTTTTATGGGATCAAACATTTCAACATCTTTCAAATATTTGTCGTCGTTTATTCCTCCAATGACATACACTTCCCAAGATAAGCGACTAACTCAAAAAGGGATCTTCTAACGGAGACAGGAGAGAACAAGTTCCATCTTTCTGAAGCTGTATGCTAGACCTGAGCAACCATTTCGTAACCTTCGAGGTCGAATCGAAATCCCACAACGTAGATGGACTTGTCAAGTGAAGAGTGAAGCAGCAACAAAGGCAGAGATTGGTATCATTGATTCCGAGTAAAACCAGACACCAAATTCTGAATCGTAGATTTCAACATCGTATACTTCCTCGCCTGAGAGATCTGAAACTCCTCCTAAAGTTGTCCCTCTACAACAACAAAAACGTAATGACGATGTGGGCTTGGGAAATCTTCAAGCTCATACCACTGGTTCACTGTGATGCTGTAACGGAAATGTCTTTCATCATTGTTCCTTAGCATGTAAATCAAATTGTCGATTCAAGCAAGAAACGTGGGAATAAATTCAGTTTCCGATATTTTACGCCATAAATCTATGTTTTCGTCGTCAGTTACGAAAAACCGAACAATATGTTTTCCATTACAGATACTATAATAAGCAATGCAGTGCAATTTGGTTGGTAATCTGTGAACAAAAATGTCATTTAATGGCCTTTAAGGATCAAAAAAGTAACTGCTCAATATTCCAAGTGTGCCAGAATTATCAAATATTTGATTTTCATCAGTGTTATGTTCACAAAATGGATTATTCACCACTATATCATTTTCTAGAATCATAGAAGCTAACTCTTCGCTTATGTTTGCTATTGACAAACACATGAGCAAATCAGGCACAAAACGCTGACTGTTCAATTTATCAGCCGTTACCATAGAAACAGATTCTTCGCTTGACACGCACAGATTTCTGTCAGATAGGAACTGCTTGAGGGATTCCAAAGACAATTCGAAGAACTCGTCGTCATTGCTGTGCAAGCCACATTCAAAATGCGTTTCGACGAATCTGTGATACTCCCGTAATATATCGTACCTGTTAATTTTTTGGGCAGCAGCGTAGAACGATAAGCAATTTCCAGGTGAAAGATTCTTTTTCAGAACAGTTCTCAGATACGAAAGGAAATCATCCATAAGAAAGTAGTCGGCTGCGATCATCAGATCAGTCATATTTTCGTCTTTGACACTCACGTCGCCGGTGTAGATAAATGACAAAATTGCGTTTGTAACAACCCCTCTTATACCTGGTATCAAAATGTCCTTTCTCTCCTTGTTGGTGCCACAAAATATTTCGGTGAAATATTTACTGCTCTTCCCCAGCGCGAACTTGTGGATATCAAACCCGTCTTCAGTGCGTACCTTCCCATCTGATATAACTGCGAGGCGGTAATCGTTAAACTTATCTATTTCTAACTGTTTCGCCTTATTTTCCATGTCTATTCTTGAGTGATAACATTTAATGAAACTTTCATTTCTGCTTGTGTGCTTTTTTTTTTCGCTTGGGTGGTGAATAATTTTGCTTTTGGAAATGAATTCAGTTAATAATAATGTTATTTATTACTGTTTTAGAATGAATTATCCATTGCTTTGTAGTCTTGTAAGATTATATGGGTGTTGTAATATCAGTTGTTGTGTGCAATTCATTGTTGTCATTTCACAACATTGTTCATCGGTTTGATTTGAAGCATTTTTAACATCTAATATTTTTATTACTTTTTACGGATTTAAACCCATAAAGTATCTAACTTAATTCACAGAAAATGAATTTTTTTTAATGCAACTTAAGATCTATTTTCATTTCTGTATTTTTAGTTTGATATTTTTTGTATAAGGTATTTTAGAATTTCTGAAGTAGTTATTAATAACAATTTGTTACACACTATAGCGCAATTGTTTGGATTATTAGGTGTATGCATGACGTAAAATATTGTTTTAGATGCAACAGATATGTTGTATAAGTCTGCACGACATTTTGGAAACTCAACTGCGATAAAAGGAGAAATACGTCACAATGTTTCCACAACAAATAGGCTTGTGTTTAACATGGCAATCCATTTAAAAATGTGTTACTTTAGCACGATCAAGAAGTCAGGCGTTCTTACTTACAGAGCATCTATTCTTTTTAAAACTGTATTTTGATAAAATCGGTTTACAAGCACTAAATGTCTTTTCCATCAATATTTTGTTATTAGCACTTGAGTGCTATTAACTTCAGATAAGGATGTCAAGACTCAACTGTCGGGGGAGGGGGGAGTTGACTTTCAATGGGGCTGCAATGAGTTTGACAGTTAAATTGTGCTCGAAAAAAAAACCTATCGAATTTTTTCATGAAAATGTTTATGTGGATAATGATGATACCGTTATTTCGGAGTGCTGTGGGGGAGGGGGGGGGTTTGGAGTACTCAAGGGTTTAAAAAACGCTCTAACTATGACATCATATAGATGCGCAAAACTAGGATGGCGGATAGAGATTTATTTATTTATTTATTCATTTATTTTTGAGGGCCTGGTTAAAACAGAAAAATAAAATAGTGCATTTGGGTAACATTTTGCTTTGTTGTACATTCTGTTTAAGTTGAATAAACTTGATCTGCTTGTTTATTTAAACCACGACCTCCGAAAAAAAAAAATGACTACCGCATTCGCCACTTTAGAGGCCTTTGTAAAGTCATTCTTATTTTTCCCAGACATAAGGCAGATGTAAAATTAATTTATAAATGCAGACTTCGGATACTTTTCTACATAAAATTTCAGGATTTTCCAGTTTATTGCCGAAATTTGCGATTTTCCCTGACTTTCTCTTAAAGTCAGACTTCCTCACTACTCCAGATTTTTCAATTTCTCTGGAACGCTGGCTGCTCTATGCACGCCAAAAAACCTCCCAGAATTCCGAACTAATAGCATGATCATAATCCACACCCGCATTTCTATGAAAACACGCAACAGTTTTTCTAGCGAACAGTCCAGCTGTCAACAGTACTGCTGCCCCATAAACATCTCAACTTTTTTTTTGCCGTCACTGTATACAAGGAACGACGTATCACTTAAGGGTTGCCAGATAGCGTAGGGGATGGGAGTCAGTAAAATGTCGCTGAAACAGAATGATGGCAGTCCGTCAACATTCCTCTATTTTGGACTTGATGGCTGGCTCCAATTTTTGCAGTTTCCTCTAGCCGCTGTGCGTTAATTGTGGTACAATCAAGAAACGCAATTCTTTTCGCTATTCCTCTTTACCGGCTATCGCAGTAGTGTCGGATGCACACACGACTTGCTGATCTCACTTCGAGGACATATAACAGACAAACGGTACGGCGCGTCGAAAGTTCACGCCGTTCCATCCTTCTTGGTTCTTAATAGAAAGCACTTGTGTACGCAACCCTACCTGGATTACCATCTTCCATTCAAGGGTATATATATAGTGCCTCATTTTTATTTAATTGCCCCTAACGCATTCATTCAGTATTACTGATCCACAGCACGTTTTATTTACTTTAATTACACTGCTGGCCACCCAAATTGCAACACCAAGAAAAACAAGAGATATCACAACAAAATTTATTGTGTAGATAACATGTTGACCAAGTAACAAATGATTAAATTTACAGCATTCTATGAAGCGTGGTTCCTGCCAAAATCAGTACCCAGAGTAGCCGCCGTTGTTGGAGATCACAGCTGCCACACGCCTCGGCATTGATTCAAAGAGACTTTGAATGTGTTCTTGGGGTACAGCAGACCAAGCAGCTTCCACACGTTGCCAAAGTTGATCTGGTGTGACAGCTGGGGATGAACTCTGGGTCAGTCGTTGAGCAACCATGGACCACATGTTTTCTATCGGCGAAAGATCCGGAGAGCGCGCCGGCCAGGGAAGCAATTCAATCTGGTGATTGACGAAGAACCCTTGGACAATGCGTGCCACGTGTGGCCGTGCATTATCCTGCTGAAATATGGCTGTTGGCAATCCCTGAAGGTAAGAAAGGACAACTGGCTCCAACACCTCGGAGATGTAGCGCTGGCTGGTTAAAGTACCGGCAATGCGTACTAGAGGAGTGCGAGAGAGATATCCGATACCGCCCCATACCATAATACCCGGTGCAGGACCAGTGTGACGGTGCATAATGCAGCTGTTCAGCATCCTCTCTCCACGGTGTCTCCAGACTCGAATCCGACCGTCGTGGTGTTGCATACAGAAGCGTGACTCGTCAGTAAAGAGAATTTCATTCCATTCTGTCGTCCACATCCTTCTTTCATCGCACCATTGGCGGCGGAGACGTCTGTGGTTCCACGTCAGAGGTAGACAAAGCAACGGACGTCTTGCGGACAGACCATTCTGCTGTAAACGACGTCGAATGGTACGCGCAGACACTGGATGATGCGTTACAGACTGAATCTGCTGTGATATGGTTCGTGATGTGACTGAGCGGTCCGTCACTGCCATGCGTACAATCTGCCTGTCATCACGTGACGTGGTGCACTGAGGTCGATGCGGTCGATCACGTCTGTCCGTCGTACCCTCCTGCACCCAACGATCACATATCCGCATCACAGTTGTTTGGTTTCGTCCAATACGACGACCGATTTCCCTGAAAGATAACCCACAATCTCGGTATGCCACTATCCTTCCTCTGTCAAACTCGGATACTTGATCAAAAGATGATCGTTGTTTCCTACGAGGCATAATTTATCGTTTTTTTGAAAAAAAAGCAAGAAAAACACAATTGCTGTACTTGAAACCGTCGAAATCTCCAAGCCTTAAATAGCGCTTTGAGGTGGCGCCACAGGCGCGCTTGATGTGCGTCTGCGCTGAAATTCTAATCATTTGCATATCTCACCTCAGCTAATGCATGTTGTAAATTTCATATTATTTGCATGCTTCCTTCAGGGTGTTGCATTTACGATGGCCAGCAGTGTATTTATAAAACAAACTAACTGCTTTTCGCATCAGGTATTGCCAAAATTATTCCAGAAGCATTTAAAGGATTTCTATCAAATTATGCTACCATTTTAAGAAACATTAACTAGCTCTTCATTCTGAAGAAGGAAAAAAATAAGAAACCAGAGAGAAACTGATCTCAGTATGGATAAAGGTTCATTTAATTCTCATTGAGTTAAAGTCTGATGAGCTTGATTGTGAGTATTATCAAGATTTTCGCTTTGCTTTGAGAATTGGAGTAAGAGCAACATTATAACTTGGATTTAGACATAATAATATTTCATATAGGACTTGTTTTTTTAAATGCGTGTTTAATTGCTTTTTTTAAAATATGATGATTTTTAAACTATGCTGTCACTAACTTATACAAATGTTTAAGTTCAGAAACGACCTGAATGAATAAAAAAACGTTTAAGAAAATCGCAAACCATTCATTATGCATATGTGGCTGTAGCTTTTATTTCTATAATATCTTTAAACTATCTATAAACTTTTGAGCTTAATTGTTAAAGTAACAACAAAAAAGGCTTTTTGTTAGGTTAAATGCCATTAAATGCATTGAGAATTATTTTTGCAACATTTTAAAACTTTTTCAACCTTAAAAAAATTAACAAGCTTAAAAAAAAATCTGACTATACGAAAACGTTATTTTTATAGGTTAATTTAAATGATTAAAAATAAGACTATTGGTGTATTTCTTATTTTTTCCTTTTGAGGCAGCAAAATCTTTAAAAAGTTAACATTATAAAAATCTGATACCATACATTTTTCTTTTTTTCCCCTTCTCCTGTTCTGTAAGGATTTTGTTCAACCGTATCATGTACGACAGTGATATTATTAATTGTGTGAAACTTGAGTTAGATCCTTTGGGAACCGCCATATGGGAAAACGGATTGTCATCGGTCGAATCTACGGAGAATTTATTCGTTGTCTTCCACTACTGGAGTCGACTCTCTGGATTTTTCAGCGGAGCGGAAATTCCCAGTGGTCCCGGGTACGTCAGAAATGTATTTCACATTTCCAGAAGGCGCAAAAATAAAAAGCCGAATAAAAGATTTTTAACCGATTTATGTTTGTTTTGTACTTTTGTGTGATTTAGAGGTGCAATAATTCATTCCTAAACACGTAATATTCACTCAACATTCGATTTTGTTTTCTTGAATTCTCATTTCCTACTTCCTTGTACGAAGTAGAATGAAGTATTACAATCGCGAAACATTTCAGTATTTAAATGTTGATTAAAAAAAATCGATTTTGACCATCTCTAAATTCACTTGGACGAACTTCTACATGACGTTTACCACTTACGTATTATGAACGTACTTATAATAAGTACTTATATAATGGATATATGCATATACATACTATCCATTTAAACCAATCCTGAATAAGACAGACGGATAGTCTTAAATGGGGTCTTTAGTGTTTAGATTCCCAAAATAATCCTAGTTCGCTTTTTTTTTATCCACTGTAGTATTAAAAGTTTGAGTCAATTTTGCTCGGGCGAGGAATTGAACTTTAGAACGGTGGCGCAGCAGCACAATGCACTACCCCTGTTTAATAACTATCGACATTATTAAAAACGTTCTACAGTATCAATAAGCATTCATACATTACATACATCATTGATTTAATTATTTTTTAATTGATTGATTGATTTATTTTGTAATATATTCGTAATTAAATTTCGGGATGATTTATCTAAGCCTTTATTTAACGCTTACAATAAGCGATATTTTTTTCACTTAGCTTTCACTAAATGTGTGGCGATTTTTCCTTCAGTTTAAGACCCTTTTCAATCGAAAAAACACAAAAAAAATCAAGTTTCGCACTGCAATAGTTTTTTAGTTCAATTAATTAATTAATTAGAGGTAAGGCTAATGAGGCTCCTGTTTTTTGGATTTCAACCCGCAAACATTTAAAAGAGCAACAACGTACAAATCCGTTACTGTTCGCTTTTATTTTTGTGTGTTTTTTTTCTTCTGTATAAGTACTTGATCTTAATTCTCAAATGTACCTTGTAGAACGATTCAATTATTAATTGTCTTAGCCTTCATTTAAAACATCTGCGAACCACCAACTGGGAAAAGAAGCTGTCGTTGGACAGAATTTTCAAAAAGAATATGTTTGTTGTCTTGACTAAAGTTCAATCAGGATTTTAAGCGAAGCAGTATATTCCCTAACGGTTTCGAATTCATTTGAATTGGATTTCAACTTTCCTTTGTAAGACTGGAAAATTGTGTACTAAGTTTTAACTAGCTTATTTGTTTTCCGGTGTTATTAATTTGCGTATGGCCACGGAGACCAAATTACTTCTTGAAAGCGTATTAAACCTGTCTATTCTTATATATAAGTTATTTTGGATATTCTATATATAAGTTATTTTATTCATTCCTGAGCAATACTCTATAAGGCCAACACGTAGTGTTACAAAATTTAATACTATTTTCACGCAATAACGGTTGTTGCATTCTTGAAGGTGAAATGAGTATGTGACCACTTCTCCTAGGCAACAAACTTGGCGACTGTTTTGCCGACTTGGTGACAAATTTGTCGATTTTGGCAACCAAATGAAAATTTTCGAAAGTAGTAGAATTTTGCCTTTATCTCAGGTAGGAAAGAAGTTACGAGAAAGATCCAGATATATGACTCACGACCAGATATATGACGAACAATCTATAAATACGAGTCTCCCTGTCACTGCGTGTGCAGTGAGAAGGGCTGCGGATAGTGAGAGCAGAGTTACACAATTGATATTGCAATTTGAATAGTGCTATTGCTGTGATATACTATCTGGCCAAAAGTATCCGGACACCCAGTGGTACGGAATTGGAGCGTCCTGAGGCACATATTTAATGTGATGTTGGTCCCCCTTTTGCATCGATGACAGCCTGCACACCTCTGGGAAGACTTTGCATCAGTTTTTGACAGGTGACCATAGGAATTGACTTCCAGGCGTCCATCACGGCTGAAGTGAGTGCTTGCAGTGAGGATGGTCGATTTGGCTGTCTACGTAATATGCGCTCTAATTCGTCCCAGAGGTGTTCTGCGGGATTGAGATCGGGGATCTGAGAAGGCCAGTCCAGTTTTTGAGCGCTCATTTCGTCAAACCACGTCTGTGCAAGCCTCGATGTGTGAATGGGGCAGTTATCCTGCTGGAAGAGAAATGGGCCTTCCCCGTAATATTGGTGTGTAATAATATTAAGATATATATATATATATTGTGTACGAAGTAAAATAAAGAAAATGAGAAACTTATGATCCATTTACAACTTTTTAATGCCATAAAAATTTAAAAACATGAATCATCACTGCTGCCATCTGTATAACATAATTGGTGTTAAAAACAATTATTCCTTTCTAACTTGAAAATGTCATGCTACAAACTAGAAAATGTAAACTATTCTGTCATCCCATTTCGTTCTAAGATATTTTATTCAAAATCCTAATAGCAATTTATTTTTTGAATTTGGCCAGCATTTTGAGGAATGTATAACATGATAGACATATCGAGTAGTCCAAAATTATTGAGTGTATTTCATGTGTGATTAAAACAAGATGAATGTTTATTGTTTTCTTGGAAAGACAATTTTAAAATAGTTCAAGTAATATTTATATGGTGAGTTATAATTCTATAACTTTGTCTTCTCCCTTGCAAGAAGTTGCATGCATTTAATTTTAAACTAAACTGTAATGCCTCCTGTGAATATACATTATTTAACTATTAAACATGTAAGTACCTCACTAACACAATAGACTCAGAAAGGGAATCTCTGCTTTTACGCTTTTCTAACACAGGGATCGAACAAGGTAAGTAATAGGGTACACTTAAGCGAAATTCGTTTTTTATTAAATCATAACCTATTTTCTAAATGTAGCTTTTCGTATTTATTTGTTTGAGCATATGGCGATTCGTTATATGTATTTTAATGTATAAAAATTGGGGGATCTAATAAGTTATTGGATTTGGATGTTTTGTAGGTTCACGTAAAAATGTACAATAGCTAACTAAGACATTGGCATCATAGTGTTCATTTACTGGAAATACATAATATTTCCAGAACGGGAACATCGTACGATGCGCATCAACATAGGAATATTTTTTCAAGGTAAGGACATGTGGCCACTGAAGCGAAATGAACATGAAATAGTTCCTGTTGTACTGAAGGAAATTTCCGTCGCCAATCCGTTGATTGGAAAACTCTTTAAACCTAATTTTTAACAAGTATGTACAATGTGTTTATTCACTGTGTTTGTTCACTCCCTAGTCGATCTGCGTAGGTATGCTGACGGGGTCCGGTGGCTTGGAGGTTAAGGTTCTGTTCTACTCCACGCCAATCACCATCGTGGATTCGATTCGCATTCATGCCCTAGTTGTTTAAATTTCCTTTCTCTGTGCTAGTAAAGAACTTTCATTGTGTTTTCCACTTTACTCGACGAGGATTTATAAGCGGATTCTTCTAGCCAAGCAACATAAGTCCGAAAATAAATGTTCCAAATACAACAAAGACAACAATCGAGCTGACTTATTCTCGATTTGTGTGCTTCCCAACGAAACGAAACTGGCTGGATTCACAGATAAAACTGCGAGGCGATAAGTAATTCTTCTGCCATTTTTAAACCACTTTAGTCTTCTTCCTTTCTGGAATGGAAACCCAAACACCCTGAAATATTTTCTGAAATGATTGGAACAATTTAGTGCAACACAAGTACTCCATTTTCGCATAGATGAAAATTTGAGTTTATCATCGAGACAGTACACACACGCAAACAAGGCGCGCGGATTGGTACATAATGGGAAACAAATATTCGCGCGAATGATTCAATGAGCATATAAGTCTGCTGGAAAGTGACTTATAATTGATTCGTTCGGCATTATTCACAATTCGTATTAATATTTTGTAAAGACCTGAATTTATGCATTAATTCATAAGATCTTTCTTTTTTAACCATGCTTTAGTTCTTAATATTACCTCATGACTCTAACAGATTCCTTTAAAATTTCCTGCCTGCTTGTCAAAACAAGAAAATCTCACCGTTTCCTCACACATTCTTTGCTAAAAATGTAATAGTTATTTTCTTGAATAAACTTTGGCGTCAATGAAAGTTCTTATGAGTCTTAGAGAATGAGTGCATTCCCAAAAGCCTTCTATCGACGGTGTAGATTGCAAGATTAGTTACAAAAGCATATCATGTCTACGCCTTCCGTTTACTTAAAAAATTAAAGAGTAATTTTTTTTTAAATCTTCTGAAAATTTGAGATGGGAGAGTGTTGTGATTGATGTATCAACAGGGAGTGCAATTTAGCAGCTTTTTAATTGAAATATGAGTTTAGTTGTTTATCGTGTATTATTAATAATGCATATAATCCAGATTGTTTATGGCTTGAATGAACTCATAAATGTAACTCCAATGTGCGTACCTGTCATAAAGTGACAGGTGATTATTTTGAAAATACAGGTGGCGCTCTGTCTAAAAACTCCCTGTTTAATAACTGAATTTGTGTGTAGTGCTGATTTTTTCCCATTTTAAAATTATATAATTAGCTGCTGTCCTGTTTCAGACCGTAAAATAATGGTTTCTAAATGTTTTATTCCGAAAAGCGAAACCACTTTCACATTCATTCAACTGTCAAATTAAAAGGGCAAATATGAGCATTATTATAGCTCATTAATATAAAAATATTCTTTATTCCTAGAAAAACATTTCGAAGAGTCTCTAACATTTTTCACTAAAACTTTTAGTGGTC
Organism: Cheiracanthium punctorium; assembly: GCA_038373885.1. NCBI lineage: Eukaryota > Metazoa > Arthropoda > Arachnida > Araneae > Cheiracanthiidae > Cheiracanthium > Cheiracanthium punctorium. The sequence goes on from JAWZYV010018632.1 coordinate 19,318, forward strand.
ATTTATTCAGATGTGATTATTCATAGTGATCATTTATTGATATGTAGTTATTGCGCACTATGCTGTTATACCACAGGTCCTGGTGGCTCGGCAAGTTTGACTCAACCTTTCATTCCTTGAGCTGGCCGATAAAATGAGAACTAAACTTGCTTGGGGAACTAAACATTTGGGAGGGGTCACCGCATCAGGTTGACCTAATATCCGCTGATTGATTTCCCAAGCTTCCTGCCTGCGTGTAGGTGGCATTCTCGCAGCTGATGAAGATCCCTTCATACCTTTCAAAAATTACGCCTCTTCCATTTTTTATTTATACATGTGTTTCTAACTATTTTTGTTTTCATATCCATACTGGAATTTGCGCGCTCAATACAGCTCGCTAAACGTACGTCTTGCAAAATGATTTGATATTTTTTTTTCCTACAAATATCTTCCCTTGTTTGCTGTTTAATAAAAATTGCATGTCCGTGCTTTAATATTTCTTTGTTTATTTACTGTATACGGGGAGGGGTAACTACATCGACCTGTCACACAGACGACCAAATGTCTAGAACCTGCCATTACTAAATGTGTTACACCTCAGCAAATTTCCCAAAGCAATTCTATACTGACAAATTTTATCGTTTATCACAGTATATGTACAGGGTGTCCCATAATAATTGGGACAAGCTTCGAGCTGAAGTAGGGCACAAATAAGGATTCCGAAGCACACAGAAATGTCGGTTAGGAAACGCCGTCTTCATTTAGCTATTGATAATCAATTTGGAAGTAGTGTTAAAATAACGGTGAACCTTCCGGGCACAGTTTGGCAAAAACTAATGGTTCTTTCACAGAAAGCACTTGATTGAAATTTATAGTTTAAAAGGTTCTATTTCATTTCATCTTCTTGGAGACCCTCCCTCTGTAAATTAAACTCGTTGAGAAATTAGAATATCACTTCAAAACTTCCCAAAGGGATTTTTAACAGACAGATGTAAACGACGTTTTCGGCCACACATAGGTATGCGATTCTAAATCCTTATTATGAGCCCTACCACCCGTTAAAAGTTTGTCCCAATTATTCCTGTACAGTATAGATTGAGAAGCCTGAAGTTTTACCAAGTCTCTGATGCAATTAGTCAATATTAATTTAAGGATATAGACTGTGAAATAGGTTTAGACTTTCCAACCAACAGCCGTAAACGGGCAGCCTTAAAAACAAAATAGTTTTGCATTGTACACCGTGGTCATTAAAACAACTATCCCGATATAGAGATATCTCGTGGCCATCCCGCTAAGCAGATCGAAATGAGATTGCGGATGGAGTTATTCAGAGGTTAAGAGATCGGAATTCTGTGGCTCTCAGGGATTACAGTTATAGGTAAAAACACTCGAAATTTTCAAATTAAAAAGCTCAATTTTTTTCTCGTTTCAAAATGCTCAGCGTATACGAAAACCTTGACGAGCGTGGAACGATACGTGTATCACAGAAAACGGACGCATTAAAAGCACGCACAAAACCAGCCAAACTTTCGCTGTCACTGCGTCGGCCTTTGCAAGCTCAGGACTGAAAAACCAATATTTTCACTCTATGGATTTTTAACACTGAATATGTGGCTAACGTCGTTCTGTGATGGGTGCTTGTATTATGTGCAAATTTTTTTCGTGTGTTCTGATCGTGTTTTTATTGGCCGTTCGTAGGATTGTTTTTGAGCGTGCAGTGCTCATTGAGCGTGCAGTGTTTTTTGTGATACACGTACCGTTCCGGCATTATTTAGGGTTTTCGCATGCGATGAGCATTTAGCGACGGAGAAAACTGGGTGTTGCCACGCAAAATTTTCTATACCTATTATCCTAACAGTGAGCACTATATTGTTGTCTTTCGCAGAATTCTGAGTTCATACAGCGGAATAACTGCATCCGAAATCTAATCTCTATCAGTTGAATGGAACGGTAGCTAGAGGTCAATCTATGGGGATAGTTTATTTATGACCACATTCTATTATAATCATGCATCTATTTACAATCTTTAATAAACAATAAATAACCATCCTCAAAAATTGTATGAACATTAAACGAAATCCAATTTACTCCGGCATTAATAATGCATTTTCAGTTATTTAAAATAAAAAGAAGGTGACATTAAAGCGATACTTCATGCATTAAATTAATAACAATTCTTCTTATTATACTTGGTTAAATGGGGGAAAAACATTTTTACTTCAGTTCTGTCACAACATCAATGCAGTAAAAAAATAAATGTCATATTAAATAAATAGCTAAATATCCTATTAAATAAATTAAAACCATAAAGCAGGCATTAACCATGGGCTAATGTGACTTGAAGTTAATCAATTTAAGCTTTTAAAAGCTTGTGTGTGTGTCTCTCCAAATTAATATTCCATGCGCTATTTTTTAAAGAGCATTTTAACTGCCTAAAAGAGATACCGGTACTTTTTATAAAATGCAATTAATTGTAACTTATTGTTTTCCAGTGTCTCCTTTATCGGAATAGAAATGTTGGAATTTTTGATCATTTTTTTCTCTAGTTCCAAAGATTAATTCAAACACAAAATGCAATCAAGAATCACTAAAGAGTATATTTTATTCAAAACAGGGTTAAGTTCTTGACGTTGTGTAAAAGTCGACGAAGCTTATTAACGAATTTTAGCGGCCCAATTATTTTAGCGTGTAATCAAAGATAAATGTTAAAACACTTTGACAATTCTAAGAAAATAAAGAAAATAAAACAGTTTGAACTATTTTTCAGAGAAAATATTTAAACATCCTGGCGACCTGTTCTCACTGATCTCAGATTAACTTATATACAGGACGATTCGGAAACTATCACTGGATATACTAAAGTAAGACTGCTTATCGTTTAGTTAGTTGTAAGGCGCCCGTTGAAAAATGGTGAATGTAACAAACGCATTTAATTTCACAAATACACTTTTCTTATTAACACGGTAGTGTTAATAAGACTTACTAGTACTTGAATTCATCTTTTGCCGTAACAAATCTACTAATAATACTTATTCTTCGTAAATAGTCAGTTTAAATCTTCTATGGTTCTAACTCGTAAAATATATAACTGTGTCATCCAGAAGAGCTATTTAGATTCACACAAATTGCAGAGAATGCAGAGTTTATGAATCGTACTTTAGTTTTGGAATTTTGTTTCTTTTTTTCAGTAAATTTTCAATCTTTCAGACGGTTGTCCATTTTTCATTATATGAGAAATCAAGAACTAATGATATATCGAGATTTTTCGAAACAAAGACAGTTTTCATTAAGAAAAATCTACTTTTTCTGTTTAATCTTCTGATAACGATGAAATTCAACTCGAATCCATACCCCTCCCCCATTCGTGATTTCAATAATGCTGTGGTGATATTAGTGTATGCCGTTATGTTCCTCGCTTCACAAATGTGACATAAATGAACGCTTTCTGGGACGTCCCTTTAGTGTCGAATACGTGACGCTGCAAGGCGACATCGCGGTGTAATTTACAATTATGTGGGGTCACTGTGAAAAACATGTAGCGTTGCAGAGACGTCCGTAGTAGTCGTCGTGTGACATTACACAAAATGAACCCAGACGTCCATTTGTCCGTCGCCACAACCTCGCTGCGACTAACTCATACCGTCACATGAAGTGGCAAATCAGTTTGTGATGAATATGCATACATTTTGCTAAGGCACAGAGCTATATAAGAAGAATTTGCAGGAATATTTTTGATTATTAGGATAACAAAAGGAAAAATCATACCGAGTGCATCAGTTAGAAAAGACTTTTCAGAATAATTTTAGATTTGTACATACTATTGGTAGTAACATATTAGTTAACTTGCTCTCTACCGTTGTGAGTATACCAAGGCCAGTGTTAGGAAGCAAGGTGGACAGCAGCAGAAAAGGGAGTATTTTTCGTCGTGCGCTTTCAGAAATATAGAATCAGAAATTTCAGAAATCCATAAAAAAAAGTTCTATGCAATACAAAATGGGGTATGTAAATTCTTTGTAATACACCTGAAATATACAAAATTTTGCTCTTTTATCATTTTTTGGTGATATCAATATGACAAAGGATTAAAAAATGCACTCTCTCTACAAAAACCATTAAACATATAGTTTATTTTTTAAGCACTATTTTTAAGGAGAATATAAAAATTATAAGGAGAATTTATTCATCAACCAGCCTTTTACGTTCTTATAAAGAACTAAGAAAGCAAACACACACACACAGACACACGCACGCAGGCAAACATCAAGGGGATATTTTGACTCTAAACGAATTCAATGAATCGTTTATTTTCAGAGACAGTATCTTCTTTGTTCTGTTTCTTCCACCTTCTTTTTTTTTCCATTTGTAAATTGTTATATTAACAGCATATATCACTTCTGAGTCATTTGAAATAGCCTAATACCTCTAAAATACGCTTTAATGAGTTTCTGCCCATAGAGCGTAATGCATTTAAAATATTTTGGACGGTCCTGTAGATAAACTATCCACTCGATTGGGACCAAAAGGGGAAGTGCATAACTAGATATTACAACAATCCTAAATATAAATGCTACGACCAATAGTTTTTGAGGTATGCGAGTTACATTCATACGTACGTACGTATAGGCGGTACAGAAAAACTGGTCAAAATAAACTCGCGGTCGGTCAAAATGGGTTGTACATGCACTTATATGAACGTGCATGCATGCGTACGATGAGATGCATCGCAAAAATTCTTAAAAGTAAATTTAGAGGTAGCCAAAATCAGTTCGTCGAAATCTGGCTCCCGAAATTTTTCGCGATCGCACTATTTCCTTATACTCCGTACAAGGAAGTAATAAAACAAAAGTAACTGTACTGGAATTTAAAAACAAATTTTATAAAGGCACACCAGGGCGTCATTCAAAATTTGATTTCATTATTTTTAAGACCCATATTTAGAATTCATAGCTATAAAGTAAAATGCTGCGTCACAAACTTTTCACCCGTTAAGGGTTTTAGTATGGGGATACGATATACTCATGGATTATGGTACCCGTTCAAAGCAATATTTGTGAAGGTGAAGTCAAGTTAGAATATAATAATCCCTGTGC
>JAWZYV010018633.1:0-58103 GCA_038373885.1 Cheiracanthium punctorium
ATTCTTACGGATAGAAGGCGATATTGTTATAAACAACATTGAATAAGCTATTGTTTAAGGATTTATAAGGATACTCATTCAAGCCATTCGCTGCGGCCACCGCGGCGAAAGAGGTATAAGAAAGACATCTAGACATGGCGAGAGACGTTAAACTGCAGGGAAAGCGATCTAACGCATCCTATGAAGCACGTTTCTTGGCATTCATCATTCCATCACTGGCGCGAATCTGCCGGATTTAGGAAATTTCGCTTGATTGGCGAGTCCTTTTCTTTATTTAATGCGTGCATTTCTTTTAATGATGAATATTTTGATGCCAGACACAGCTGCTGATGATTAAAATAAACTTTTAATTAGTTCTATGATAAACTATTTTTAGATAGTTATCCTAGTTATTAGTTATCATTGTGCTAAAATCGCCTATAACGATAAGTAAAAATTTCTCTAAACAATAAATGAGAAAAGCTTTTATTATGAAACGAGCTGGAACCCGTCGAATTCGACGGTCACTGTATTAATGTTTCAGAAATAAATGGAAACGATCAGGAATATCAGCAAGGTCTTGGACAGAACGGACAGGAAAAATCGAAGAGCGAAGCAGACGTGACATGACGTGTGACAGAAGTAAAGAAAATGTTTCGCGCCAGTTCTTACTTTAGCAACTGTAGATGGCGGTGAAATGACGACGGTAGTGTTTAATATACGTGCCAAACATGTGAGATCAATCGAATGCCCCGTTTAGGAGCTAGCGCATTTTTAGGTACTTATAAATGCAAAATCTGATGTGTCCAACACATGACTTCCTTGCACGTCTATTAAATCAAAAATGTTTTTTTACGCACTTCCTCTAAACTTATTTGTTTGAAAGAGATAAAATATCAATAATAGTAAGGTTTAGCGATTTCTAGCCAAATATTTCGATATCGCCAAGCTGAGTTCAATTTGAAAGATTTCCTTCTGACACTTTATTTGGCGATATTTCTCCAAAGGACGACAAACTTGAGATAGTTTGCGAGATTTTGGGGATAGCCAAAGTAGTCATTGACCACAGACTTTCCATGAATTGAATGCATCCATACACCTTAATGTATTTAAAGTCATTTGGCTCACCCTGTAAATAAATTCCCAGTCGATTGCTGTCAAAAAAGATATTGAAAACCGTTAGATATTATAATATAGTACTAATTACAAAAGTTCAAAATTCTACGGGTTAAAGTTTTAGAGTTATACAAAATACGAAATAATTTATGAGCCAAATTTGGCGATATTTTGGCGAAACTTGTCAATGTCGACGACATTTGGCGAGATTTTAAGCATGGACGAACAATGACAGATTATCGCCAAATTTGGCGATATTTCGCCAAAACTCGCCAAGAACGATGACAATTGGCGATACTTTGGGCATGGACCAAATGACTGACTATCGCCAAATTTGGCGACATTTCAGCAAAACTCGCCAAGGTCGAGGACAGACGGCGAGATTTTGGGCATGTACCAAACAATGAATGTCTACAATTGTATTATATTGAAGATGTCCATAGGCATTAAAGTACTGAAATTCTTTTCGGTGGTCCTGTAAATAAACTCTCCAGTAGATTGGAACCAAAAATCGAGATGCACAACTAGATGTTACAACAATCTTATAAATGAAATTTCATAATAGTTTTTGAGATTTGAGAGTTAAATATGCACACACGTACACAAAAAATTCGCCAAGCTTGGCGACTTTTGGCATAGTTCTTCAGGGAGGCACGTTACCGTGGTCGGACCATTACCTAACTTATGTGGTAGGACGGTATTGTGCTTGAAATGGATGAATGCCCCTAAAATTGCCATTGACCGTAATGTATTGGAAATCTTTTGAGTGTTCCTGTAGCAGAACTGTAAATGATAAAGACACTTTTTTTAATGGAGAAATTCATTTTCTAACTCTTTACAGCATATATCACTTCTGAGTCGTTTGAAATAGTCCAATACATCTAAAAAACGCTTTGATGAATTTCGGCCCATAGAGCGTAATGTATTTCGAATATTTTAGGCGGTTCTGTAGATAAACTATCCAATCGAATGGAACCAAAAGGGGAAGTGCACAACTAGATGTTACAACTATCCAAAATATGAAGTTTCGACATTCTACGCCTTATAGTTTTTCAGATATGCGAATTTAATGAATTTCGGCCCATAGAGCGTAATGTATTTCGAAACTTTTGAGCGGTCCTGTACATAAACTATACATTCGATTGCGACCAAAAGGGGAGGTGCACAACTAGATCATAGAACAATCGTAAATATCAAATCTCAACATTCTACGACCAATAGTTTTTGAGATATGCGAGTTACATACATACGTACGTACGTACAGACGGCATGGAAAAACTGACCACAATAAACTCGCCGCTGGTCAAAATGAGTTGCAGACGCGTTTATATGATCGTGCATGCTAGCCTACGATGAGATGCATCGAAAAAATTCTTAATTTTGTTGAGATCCAGTTTTGTTGAGATATGTGAGAGCAGGTACATGGAGCAAGTACTGCCTTTGGAGGACAAGGGTCTCCTGCTTGACATACCGAGAGATGCAACAGCAAACTAACTGCAATGAGAAAGAGTAAAATTTTATTACTTTTTGAAATCGAAAGAATTTATCTCATTTAAGTATCGTTTGTACGTATATCTCATACATTTAACCCCTTACCTGTGGAATGTATTTGAAAAAAAAAACGTGCTAAAAATGAACTTTTTTCTCTTTAATTTCGTTAATAAACTCAGATGAAGCATCCCAAAATTGGCGCATTTGCGTTCCCCGTACTGAGTTCGGGCGTCACAGGCAAAGGACTAATTTTTGGTGTGAAAAAAACTATTTGATAGAAAACTGTAGTCAATAGATGGAAAAAAATCTCTCAAAAAAAGAATGAAAAGAAATTCTCAAAAAAACTACATGCTACAACAATCCTAAATGTAAAATTTCAATATTCTACTACCAATAGTTTTTGAGATATGCGACTAACATACGTACGTGCAGACGGCATGGTGAAACTGGTCAAAATGGGTTGCAGACGTATTTATATGATCGTGCATGCTAGCGTACGATGATACGCATCGGAAAAATTCTTAAAATTTTATTTTAGACGCGTGGATAACAGGAGTATAAAATTTCAGTTGATGCGTTTTCCAAAATGATATAAATAGCTGTGTTCATTTGGCAGTTTTCTTCTGAAAGCATCAATTTGATGATGTCGGATGCTGAATCAATTGAGCCTTAGCGCAATCACATCGGCAAAACCAATGCCACGTAACATAAAACATACTAGCTGTCACTTTATTGACCGTACCAAAAAAAAAAAAAAAAAAAAAAAGAGATCAGGATTTTCCCTGTGGTCTTGGACAAAACGGACAGAAAAATCGAAGTGCAACTTGGACGGGACATGACGTGTGACTAAAAAGTGAACAAAGTTTCGCGCCAGTTCTTATTTTAGCAACTTTGCAATGGCGGTCAAATGATTGAAATCTTTAAAATTTGTTTTTAACTATCTTTATTGAGTAAAAAAGAAGAGTATATTAAATGACGAATGAGCTCGAGTACAGACACAAATTCTAATTGAGTATTTCAGACATCGGGGAAAAAATGACCAAAATAGACTTACAATCGGTCAAAATGAATTGTACATGTTAGTTTGTCAGTGGGGGCGGTGAGTTAGAAGATTGACATATACATCCATTTTATGGAAGTAAAGTAAGATCGTTTACATTAATTTCTTTTTTCTCGGGCGACCGCCGCCCCCTTTAATCCGCCCTTGCAGCAGAAGAAAGTACATGTACACATCACATACAAACCTTGTAGGTTAGAAAAGAGACACAGCGGAAAGCCAGGGATTTTACCGTCAGAGCAGTGTATCGATGTGGGGGTGGTGTCTCTTGAAAAAGAAAATTCAGAGAAGTTGGCTGTTACATTTGGTTGTGGTAAAACCCAAAAAGCAAATTTTAAAGGAAGTAGATTTTATCCTGGCAAATTCAGAATGCTGGAAGAATACCAGGATAAACGCTCTTTTGTCAGGTGTAAAAAATAAAGTAGAGTGAACCATACTCTCAGAAAGATAAATAGGAGAAAACAATCCGAAATTTCTAAACTAATTAAAATTGAAACTTTAAAAATGTGTTTGTACAATTACTTATGTATTAGTATACAATTTCATAAATAACAAAACAAATAATATTTTTTATTTTTATTAATTTATATATTTTTTCTTAGCTATCAAACGTTTTTATACCTCTTTGAGACATTCTCTTAACGTCCGACTTTTCGCGGAGCGGAGGTTGGTCGGGCGAAGTTCCACTGTACTATTAATATAACACAATATTAATATATTTTTTCCATCGTTTGCTTCTCTCCTCCAGCCTTCCCATTAATCTAAAATTTGAAATTTCACTGTTTGGGGGAGGATACAAGTGTCTTTTTACGCATGTCATTTTCATCTGCCTTACATTTAGTTCGCACTAAAGAATATCGCAAAACTATATTTTTAAGTACTTTTTACTAAAAAGTATTCAAAATAACTTCTTCAGTTCTGAAAAATTTGTTTAAATTAAAAACAATGCTTAGATTTTGAGTTCGGTACGTATCCGAGGGAGGGAGCTTCAGAAAGTCCAGCCCCTAAAATTAAACGATCGATCGTCAGCGAAAAAAAACAGGACTAGTTCTTTAATAAAAAATATAGAGAGAGATAGATATTGAAATTTTTGCTTGCAAAAGTTCGTTCTCGCAATCATTCTGTGTTTATAATTGTTTAAGTTCCAACTTATTTAAATAAAAAAAAGTCCTACGATTTTGGGTTCAAAAGGCGTAACCGAAGGAGGAGACACGAAAGTAGTTCCCGCCCCTAAAACAAAACATACATTGCATTGATGGATTGTAAAAAATGAAATAAAATTAAAAAAAGGTCTAGTTGCTTCTCGAAAAAGATAGATATTAAAACTTTTGCTTGTAAAAGTTCATTCTCGTAATCAGTCCGCGTGTGTACACGCATTCATAAAACTTATTCCATGCGATCATTTGCTCTCCTTGCAGAGCCGGATTAAGCCCTGCAGGCACCCAAAGCTACAAAATTTGGGAGGCCTCATCTGCAGAAATTGGATGTTTGATGGCCTCATTTGAAATCCCATCTTTATAACATGCCTCCAGAGAACATATATTCACGTAACTGTTAGCCTGCGAGTACGCATGTTATAGTAGACGTTATTATAATGAGAAATAGCAGTCTTTTCTATTTCGGTAAAATTCATTTGGTTATGTTTTCATTACTTCAGCCGCATCTTCACGTTTTGAATTTCGTTATTTTTAAACTTACAATAACTTAGTACCTATCAGTTTTTGATGAATTAAAAAATTAAGTGAAGATTCCCTTAAGAGACCACATCTCATAAAGATCGTTTATTTCTGGGATAGTTCGTAAAATTGCAAGCACTCATACCAAAGAAATTCCCCCAAAAAGGAGCTTCATCAGCATAATGCATTATTCGCATGAACATAACTAAACTTAGAGATGCAACCAGAAATTACTTACGGATAAAAGGATATTGTATAAAAAAAATTGAAAACGCTATGTTAAGTGAATTTTAAGGATTCTCATTCAAGCTATTCGCTGCGGCCACCGCGGCGAAAGAGGTATAAGAAAGACAGGTAGAGATGGCCAATCCCAACCGCCCAGGCGAATACCGCGTCTGCGCATGTTCAGCGAGATCGAGAGACCGGAAGTTTACTCTAAGATTGTTATGCAGATTGTTTTGAATGCTCTACTTTTGTGTTCATTTTTCTGTTTTAAAATTCAGCTTTTAAAATGCCCTAAAAATAAAAAGTTTTCCTAAAGTAACGATTGACAATAAGAAAACAATAAAAATACATGGTCTTTGAAATAAACATTTTCAATAATGAATATAAACAAATATACTGGTATTTTCGTACTTACATGTACTACATTTTTTTAAAAAATTCGGTTGATTTAAATAAATTTGTAAGCATCAGGTATTTTTTGAATGTTTTAAAACTAAAAGTAACTGCTCTGTAATAATAGGATGCAATAAATAAGTTACATACATTGTTTTGTTTTTCTTTAAATAATAAAAAAATAAGCTGATAAATATATATTTAAATATATAATAGGTAAGTATTAAATATATACATCCATTAGTTTTGTACTTTATTGTTTTTAAATATCTATCTGATCTATTCTTCTACACATGTCTCAAAAAAGTAATGAGATGTTTCATAATATTATGTTAGTTAATTTTGTATATATAATGATAAATGTAATTAGGCATTATTTATTCTGAATTATACACACAGGAGTTTTATAATAAAATTAATTGTCATTGGTTAAATTTAACTAAATAAATGTTTGCATTTTTAATATATGAATTTGTAGACTAGCGGGTAAGATATGAGAAAATAATCTTAAGGGTATACGTCTAATGTCTAAGAAACAAAATCTGTCTCACTTGGTACACAGATTAAAATAAAGTAATTGCACCAGGGATTCAAAAAAAAAAAAATTCAGGAAGTCCTTACAAGCTGCACTACACATTGATATAAATTTGAAAATGGTGCCTTTTATGAAACTTTCAGAAAAAAAATCTTAAACATGAAAGCGCACAGCAAAATTAACAATATATAAAGACTACATTACAAGTGCTTTTGTATGTTCATAAGACACTATGGTAATAATTATATAATGTTAATTTTGCAATTTTCTTTGAATGTTACTGCTACTGAAAAACAATAGACACACAATACTGAGGGATTTTTTTTTATTTTGAGTTCAATATAAGAATATTGTTTTAATACTAAAGAATACTTCAGTATTATAATACTATTACAATTTACTATTGTAATAGTATAATACTGACCATACATTACAAATACCAGTGATAAAACCCGGACTGTAATTACAAGAAAATACTTTTATAAAATACACAGATAAAGTGCAGTATGAGCATTTTAAGTGGCACAAAGAGTCCATCCACCCTTTTTCAGCTGCAGCGCAAGCGAAAACCAACAGCAAATCAGAGCCTCTCTTTATCCATTGGCACTTTTGAAGCTAAAGAATAGTGAACCCTTTTTACCATCTGAAAAGTTTATTACGCTTTTTTTCTTTATCTGTGTGTTTAATGCAAAGTATTTTATCGGTGGTCAGTCCAAGAATTTTTCCTAGGCTCCCATTTTTGTGAATTTCAATACTAATTTTGCGAAATTCAACACTGATTTTTGAGAATTTTCATACCAATTTTTAATAAAAGTCACTTTTTTGTTAAAATAATTGATAAAGCAGATTAAATTGTAAGGTAAAAGGCCATTGTTAAAACAGATTAAATTGTAAGGAAAAACAGACCCAGTTTTCGTTTGCATCGACCCCTGTTTATTGTAATTATATCGTAACACCAGTTTTGTTAATAATCCCTGAGTGTGTATACCAATATGCTGTATTTTTTTTTCTTCTTGCATAAAAACTGTCCAGTGTCATCTTTTCCCCTTCAACAGACACTCTTTTCGTATTTTTCCCAAAAAGAACATGTTCCCAAGCATTAACTTGAAATGACTTTAGTGCAGTTGCGGGTACACCCTTCTCTTGACTACAAGTAAACCTAAAAATTTCTCGAGTTGCTAAAGAGTTTAACCTGTTCACTCTCATCATTGAAAAGGCACAATGAAGAATACTTCTTTACCGATATAGCTTCCAAACATGCGTCAAAGATAGAAGGTGAGTCTGTAGCATTTTTTCAATGATGGCAATGAAAAGGTTAAACATGAGTTCAAAATTACAAATAAATGGGGGGTAAAGGAATGACCCATCTCTGGTAAAAATCCTTCATCTTCTTCCTGAAATTTTGTCATGCGAAGCTCAGATGTAGTCTTCAGTGTTACGGAAAAACTTTTGATAGAGGAAAAAAATTAACTAACCACAGACTGAAATATATGTTTAATTTCATAAAATTTTATTTGTAATATCAATGATAAAAGTAATTTGACTATTGAGTTGGAATCTTAGATATAAAATTTACCTATTTTTATGCCACCTACTCCAAATAACAAAACATTTCTTTCTTCATACCTGCTTCATCTATATGCAAATAATTTAATTGCAACAATGAATTTTTTAAAAAATATCTGTGTAAGTTTCATAAGCGTAAAGTTTTCAAAATTATTGGGGGTCCGAGGCCCCACAACCACATATTTTCACGTCAGTGGAGTAGCCAAGGGGGGGGGGTTATACCCCCCATGAAGAATTTTTTGCCATACAAAATGTATATTCCTCACTCCCTTATCATACACCCGTACCATATACATATATGTGAGTTGCAGAAGTCGTACCCCCCCCCCATGAAAAATTTCTGGCTACGCCACTGATTCACGCACATATAACTTACTCTTAACTGCCAACTAGTACGGAATAGAATTAACCACTTTTTCTACATGATTTTTCGGCTTAAAATATAGCAAAATTTTTGTGCTGCGCGCTCGAGCTGGTTACTATTTTGAAAAAAATAATTAAAAAATATACTGTTCAAAAGTGGTTAATTATATTCTGTAGTAGTTGGCAGCTATGACTTACTATATATAAGTGTAAATTATTGGAGGCGCTCGAGCTCTATGGGTCCATAGAATTCTACACCTATGTAAGGTGAGTATCCATGTTAGTATCTTTCTACCATGTTATAAGTTAAAAATAGAAGCAAAGTAAAAAATCCAATAGGAAAAAAAAAAAAAAAAACATTTTCGATGAGATAGTGCATTTTAGACACATCTGAACGTTTCTTCATTACATACTTTACATTGCGTAATCTGATTTTAATTAACCAGAGCCTGGCGAGGGCAGCTTATTAGTAACATTATGTGTTACGTTGCGTCACAATGAATACTAAATAATGATTGAAATCAAAAGAAGAAAATTTTAAGAAAAGTACAAGTAAAGGTTTTTTTTAAACGTTTGTAAATGGCGTGAAATACTTTTTTTTTAATGTTAGTATAAATTAGTTTTCTGTATTTAGTGGTAAATTATTAGGTGGGCTCAGCCCCTATTCACAATTTATTGAGGGGTCTCGATCCCCACGGGCCCATATAACTCTACGCCTATGGTAAGTTTACACCAAATTTGAAATAGAAAAACTGTGGATTATGCAATATTAACTTAAAATGCAAAATGCACAAATAAAAATCAAGACTAAATTATTAGAAATTGAGCATTTCATAAAGTTATCAAGTTATTAAAATTCATTTGATTTAAATAATTTCTTAAAACTAAGAAGCAAAAACTTTAAATCTGTTTAATAATACTAATGTGAAGTATTGTTTTTTTAAAATAAAAAATACCTTTAATAAAAAATTCAGAAATTTACATTAAAAAGCCTTAATTTACGTTTCATATGTAAATTAAATTTATAATTTAACATTTTTATGCTTTTATTTTTCATCAGCTAAAGCAAAATTGAAGATCTGGTAATAAAATTTACATTACAATATGTGTCATCTTCAGTCACTTTTATTTGATTATTATAAAATAAACTAATTTTCATTAACTAAAATTATGTTACATTAAAATGAGCGTTGTAAAATATTCATTGAAGATAATAGATTATCACTATAATAAACTAACTACATTTTCACCGAACAGATGGCGCCAGCACCGTCCTTAAAGCTCTGTGCGGTTTCCGGTCTCTCGATCTCGCTGAGCATGCGCAGACGCGGTATTCGCCCGGGCGGTTGCGATCGGCGAAAATGCTGGCGAGAGACGTTAAACTGCAGGGAAAGCGATCTAACGCATCCTATGAAGCACGTTTCTTGGCATTCATCATTCCATCACTGGCGCGAATCTGCCGGATTTAGGAAATTTCGCTTGATTGGCGAGTCCTTTTCTTTATTTAATGCGTGCATTTCTTTTAATGATGAATATTTTTCTGCCAGACACAACTGCTGACGATTAAAATAAACTTTTAATTAGTTCTATGATAAACTATTTTTATCTAGTTATCCTAGTCATTGTGCTAAAATCGCCTATAACGATAAGTAAAAATTTCTCTAAACAATAAATGAGAAAAGCTTTTTTTATGAAACGAGCTGGAACCCGTCGAATTCGACGGTCACTCTATTAATGTTTCAGAAATAAATGGAAACGATCAGGAATATCAGCAAGATCTTGGACAGAACGGACAGGAAAAATCGAAGAGCGAAGCAGACGTGACATGTCGTGTGACAGAAGTAAAGAAAATGTTTCGCGCCAGTTCTTACTTTAGCAACTGTAGATGGCGATGAAATGACGACGGTAGTGTTTAATATACGTGCCAAACATGTGAGATCAATTGAATGCCCCGTTTAGGAGCTAGCGGATTTTTAAGTACTTATAAATGCAAAATCTGATGTGTCCAACACATGACTTCCTTGCACGTCTATTAAATCAAAAATGTTTTTTTACGCACTTCCTCTAAACTTATTTGTTTGAAAGAGATAAAATATCAATAATAGTAAGGTTTAGCGATTTCTAGCCAAATATTTCGATATCGCCAAGCTGAGTTCAATTTGAAAGATTTCCTTCTGACACTTTATTTGGCGATATTTCTCCAAAAGACGACAAACTTGAGATAGTTTGCGAGATTTTGGGGATAGCCAAAGTAGTCATTGACCACAGACTTTCAATGAATTGAATGCATCCATACACCTTAATGTATTTAAAGTCATTTGGCTCACCCTGTAAATAAATTCTCAGTCGATTGCTGTCAAAAAAGATATTGAAAACCGTTAGATATTATAATATAGTTCTAATTACAAAAGTTCAAAATTCTACAGGTTAAAGTTTTAGAGTTATACAAAATACGAAATAATTTGAGCCAAATTTGGCGATATTTTGGCGAAACGTGTCAATGTCGACGACATTTGGCGAGATTTTAAGCACGGACGAACAATGACAGATTATCGCCAAATTTGGCGATATTTCGCCAAAACTCGCCAAGAACGATGACAATTGGCGATACTTTGGGCATGGACCAAATGACTGACTATCGCCAAATTTGGCGACATTTCGGCAAAACTCGCAAAGGTCGAGGACAGACGGCGAGATTTTGGGCATGTACCAAACAATGACTGTCTACAATTGTATTATATTGAAGATGTCCATAGGCATTAAAGTACTGAAATTCTTTTCGGTGGTCCTGTAAATAAACCAGTAGATTGGAACCAAAAATCGAGATGCACAACTAGATGTTACAACAATCTTATAAATGAAATTTCATAATAATTTTTGAGATTTGAGAGTTAAATATGCACACACGTACACAAAAAATTCGCCAAGCTTGGCGACTTTTGGCATAGTTCTTCAGGGAGGCACGTGACCGTGGTCGGACCATTACCTAACTTATGTGGTAGGACGGTATTGTGCTTGAAATGGATGAATGCCCCTAAAATTGCCATTGACCGTAATGTATTGGAAATCTTTTGAGTGTTCCTGTAGCAGAACTCTAAATGATAAAGACACTTTTTTTAATGTAGAAATTCATTTTCTAACTCTTTACAGCATATATCACTTCTGAGTCGTTTGAAATAGCCGAATACCTCTAAAAAACGCTTTGATGAATTTCGGCCCATAGAGCGTAATGTATTTCGAATCTTTTAGGCGGTTCTGTAGATAAACTATGAAATCGAATGGAACCAAAAGGGGAAGTGCACAACTAGATGTTACAACTATCCAAAATACGAAGTTTCGACATTCTACGCCTTATAGTTTTTGAGATATGCGAATTTAATGAATTTCGGCCCATAGAGCGTAATGTATTTCGAAACTTTTGGGCGGTCAGTACATAAACTATACATTCGATTGCGACCAAAAGGGGAGGTGCACAACTAGATCATAGAACAATCGTAAATATCAAATCTCAACATTCTACAACCAATAGTTTTTGAGATATGCGAGTTACATACATACGTACGTACGTACAGACGGCATGGAAAAACTGACCACAATAAACTCGCCGCTGGTCAAAATGAGTTGCAGACGCGTTAATATGATCGTGCATGCTAGCCTACGATGAGATGCATCGAAAAAATTCTTAAAATTAAATTTAGAGGTAGTCAAAATTGGTTTTTTCGTCGAAATTTAGCCCCCAAAATTTTTCGGGATCACATTACTTCCTTAATGTGATCTTACTTATAACACTTAGTATAAGTAAAAACATAACGTTTGCGAATTATCTCGGATTTCAGATGACTTATTTAAATATTTTAAACCCTTTCAGACATAATTAAATAATTTCTCTTTGAATTAAATAATTTTCTGTTGTTGTTGTTGTCGTGTCCATGGATAGACGACACTATCAATGGAAAGATGGGTGCCATTGCCCCCGAGGGGGTTGTACTTCTACTTATTGGTCCCTAATTTTGAACCGATTCCAGATGAGGGACCAACCACCACCTGAAATTGGCACCCCCAGAGGTATCGTTTAACAACTTGGAGGACACTGGAGCCACGACGGATTTTACGGGCACTATCTCCAATTAGCGTACACGGTTCCACATTAGTTCAGCCGAGAGGGAGATGACCCCTCCCAAGTTCTTCGCCAAGCCGGATGCTGCTTCACTTGCCGTGTTCTTGTGGGAACGGAGTTTAGCGCCCAGACCACTGCGGGACAATTTTTCTCTTGATAGCAGAGATTAAAAATGGAATTAAAAACTTATACAAAATTGATTATCAAATTTTCTAGGAAATTAATTTTTTCTTTAAGTGCATAAATCAGGGCATCCATATTCTAAGATAGCATAGGTTATTTTTGTGTCTCCAATAGTGGGCACAGGGTTTGAAATTTTAAGTTTAAAAATTAATTTTTTTGTAAATATTTTTCAGTTACTTAAAATATCTACTACACATCCGTTATCCACATAAATTTTACATTAAAATGTTTGAGTACAATAATATCTGTATATAATAAACGAAATAAACGTTATAAATAATGTATCATTATCTTTCACGCTGTAAATTATATTAATGTGGTTTAAATGCAGCATATTTCGGTAACTTGCAAATGATATTAATCGATCTTTATAACACTTATATTAATGTGGAATATTATTATTATTATCGGAATTTATCATCCAAATATTCTTAATTACCTTTCTGCCTAGAGAAACGATCGTCTCAACTTCTAACGTCAAAGCAATGTAATAGTTGCAATTGAAAAGTCCAGAAACTTATTAAGTAATTGTCACAGTTCGACGGGAATTGCGGAATTTATATCAAAATGCGCTAACTTTATTGTGTTGTAAAATTTAGCCTTGCAAACTAACTGAATTGCTATTACAGCTAAGTAACAGACATTACTACTGTTTTCTGTTTAATGCAGTCAACTTTTATCTTTCAGGACAAAACAAGTCGAATAAAAGAAGGCTGCGAATGCTGTGTGAGTCAAAGCCGTGTAGCAGAGTACAAATCATAAATATGCAACTAGAAGTGTGACAGTGTAATGTGCAAAAATATATATTTCATTAAAAAGTAGCGTAATGCTTTCATGCAACAGAATCACTAGAACTTAGAAGAGTACATCATGCGTTGAAAGAATGATGATTAATTTCTGTTTGTAAATTTTTACCAACATTCTGTCTCCGCTCACTTTGTCATAAATTTTAGCCAGCTTCTGGATGTAGCTTTTCAATTGTCTACCTTCTGGTATAAAGTAAAATCCGATGAAATGAATTAATCATCATGGTTACTGCAGCAGGTAGAATTGTTCTACCATCTGCGTCTTGTGTCAACAATGCTAAGTAGTCTATCAACATGGTAAACATGTTTCCATCAATTAAAATCAGAAATAAAAACGACGTTAAAATAATAGGAAAATACTTCAGGGTACACTTTACCTCTTTTTTTAACCTATTCCACGGACTAAACATATCTGTTCAATGTTGAGTAGATTTCGCGAGTGCAATGTGTGATGGTTTCGTTTTTCTCCGAAGACATATCTTTACGTGATGATTTTTTGAAAAGGAAAGTACGTTTTACTTTCACGGGCAGTGTGGAAATAGTGTGCGACTTATCAGATATCAGAGGGTTAGAGGTGAAATTCGGCTGTCGGATATGAGGTAATCAAGAGCGTGAGAGTAAAATTTAAGTTGGTTATTTCAACGAATTCTTAAAATTTACACTTTCTTACTTGATTATTAGAAATCCCATGCCTGGACTTGTTCAAATCCCATGTAATATGTTTCACCATTTGAAATGATATTTTAAGCAGCGTTTAGTGAAACAGAATAATTAGAAACTCTAGATGCTATCGGGAATAGTACTGAAATTGAATTAAACAGCTGTATCACTGCATTAAGCATGTGTAGTGTTTGAAAGCACTTGATGTATACATCAACCAGAATAATGACGGCAGATTCGGGCTGTCGAGTATAATTCCACATTAATGTTCAAGTACATTTCTAACTAATGCAGTTTTTCAGGCATTCCTTGAATTAGAAACATTTCAACCCTATGCCTTTAAAGTCATTAAAAACGACAAAAACAGAATTATCTTGTCAAACTCATCAGCCGTAATTGATTTTAGACGCATTGGTCCTATTTAAATATTTGTTACTGTATAACAAGTTATTAACATGTTCTCTTCTGTAGTTGTTAAGGCGCAAAGTCAGATTAGTTTATTGCGCCCGTTGTTGTCAATCTTTGAAAAACTATGAAATTTCTTACCACGAGGCAAAAATGAAAAATAATTGCTTATAATGAAAATCTCAATATCTCATATAACCTCAGCGCAAAACTCTAAAGTTGTCACTAATAGGGATGGACAACGTAATACCAACCATACGAGAGAAGAAATGATCCAGGTCTCGTTTCGTCTCGCATTTTCACCCCGAAGTCTCTTCTCACGGATACTTGTCTCGCACCGTGAGTTCTAGTCTCTGACCCTGAGATCACGTCTAGAATGCTGGGTGCTCGTATCGCATCCCAAATCTTGTCCTGTGACCTGGTCGACCGACATCGTATGTTGTTTGACATTAAAAGTCCTATTTTTACTACATTGTTCTAAGTGAAAGAAGTACAGTTGTCCGTCGTTTACTGAGCCGATTCAGAATATTGTCTGACGCCAAAATATCTTTTTTTACTTCTTTGTACGAAGTGGAAGAAGTACAGTCGTCCCTCGTTTATCATGATCTCGCTTATAGTCTGACGTCGAAATACCTTCATTTTCAATTCCTTGTACTAAATAAAAGCACATTAGTCCCTTGTTAATCTCATTGTCTGCCGTCAAAATGTCTTTACTTTTACTTCCTTGTACGAAGTAAAAGAAGAACAGGCGCTCCTTAATCATCGCAGTCTCGTATATTGTCTGACTTCAAAAGTCTTCATTTTTATTTCATTTTACGAAGTAAAGGAAGAAGAGACGTTTCTCGTTTATCACAGTCTCGTATTCGTTTGACTTCAAAAGTCTTCATTTTTACTTCCTCTTAATAACTAAGCAAAGTACAGTCGTCCTTTGTATATCGTAGTCTTTCGTTTGTCTCACGCTGACATGATTTCTCTTTTACTTTCTTGGGCGTAGTACAACAAATACTGTTGTCAATCGTTTTTCGACGTCTTGCATAAGATCAGTTAAGCATGTTGTCTGACGACAAAATGTCTTCATTTTTACTTTCTTGGACAAAGCAAAAGAACAGACAGTTTCGTTTAACGCGGTTTTGAGCGAGACCTCCCGCATATTGTCTCACATCAAAATGTCATCAATTTTATTCCTTGTAGGAAGCAAAGAAATACAGTTGTCTCTTTTATCGAGGTCTTTTACAATGTTTCGCACGAAAATAACCTCATTTTTATTCCCTTGTACTTAGTAAAAGAACGTAGTACAATCGGGTGATCATAAAAATTTGGGAACATCTGTATTTCGTGTTCATATAAATATATATACATATATATGTATTTGAATGTTTAAAAACTTAGGTTTGAGATATTTTTGCACTTCTTTAAATCCATTCCGTCACCACACTTGTGATACAGATAATCACATATCTTATTTTTAATTATCAATTACTTAATTGTTAATTATTTCTAAATTTAATCTAGGTTCAAAATTTATTCTTTGCACTTTCGATTTGGAATTCTCTTTCCTTCGCCTGTAAAGTTTTTATTTCTGCACCTACCGTATTTAAAAGCAATCTTCCGTTTTTATTTATTTTTCCTTTTTGTTTCACTTTTGCATTGGTAAAGCCTAGCATTTTTGTTCTCATGATTTGTTTATGACCATATATGGTATCAAATCTATAAATAACATTGGCTTTCATTTTGGGTTACAATTTAGCTGCTAGATTGTTTGTGTTATCCTGTTGGCGAGACTGGGATTCAAAAATAATTATATGGAAATGTTCTTAACGTCTAATGGCGTCAAGTTAATTTTGCATTTTGTTTGGCATGCCCTTGTGGCGTGTTTTGGTTTTGTATTAACCTCTTGGCTTGCGTTTCTCGTCATCATTCACGCCTTAGCAGTTATCAAGTGAACCTGCGTTTTTCAAGGGGTCTGCTCAGCTACCGTAGGACTTTATAATTTTAAAGTTATATGTTGATATTAAAATGAAATGGAATTGCCACTATAAAGTCTTGTTCTTTCTTCACGGCCTGAGTTTCGCCTTCATAAAAAATATGGGATGTGAACCTGGGGAAAACTTCCCCATAACACTCTCACAAGAATTCGTCTTTATACACTACTTTATCCCTCATTTTTCAACGAATAATTTCCGTTCTCTATGAAAACGTAATATTTCCGTGAAATTTGGAGAAGAGGGAAAAAAATTCGTGCTATCAAAAGAAGCTTCTTCAATTCACAAGAGAAAAAACGAAATTGATATTCGTCAAATAACGGATATGTTCCGGCAGCACTACTGCCATAAAATTTTCCATGAATTGTAGAAATAACTTTTGAGAGCGAGTTTTTATACGCTAATTTATTCTTCATTTTTAAACGAATTATTTCGTACTCCTTGGAAACGTTCTATTTCCGTGAATTCATCTCGAAAATCTAAAGAAAGAGGAAAAATTTCATTGAATTTGAAAAATGTTTGTTCAATTGACAGGAAAAAGAGAAACGGAGATATTCCGGCAGCCCTGCTGCAAAATTTTCATGAATTGAAGAAGTAATTATTAAAAGTGCAACTTGTCCGCTTTGCCATTGACATGACCCTAACAAAAATGCCAATATTCCATAAGATACAAACAACTGAACTATACTAGTGTTTTATTATGATTATGTAAAGAATGAAGTATTTTCCTGATTATTTAAAAACACTTTAATTTTCATATGAAAAGGATACCTTTATTTGTTGTATCACAAAATCGTTCCACGTTTATTTCGGTTCCACGCGAGACCACTCTCGTCTATTTAATAAAGATCTCCTATCGCAATAGTGAGAAATCGAGACAAGACTCGTCTCGTCTCAAGCCCGCGCCCCTTTTCTTAGTTATAGTTGCTATGGGGTTTTCAGTGCATGAATATAGCTTGAGCATTACTAAAATATAACAATTGTCATGAAAATCTCAATCAGTTCATAATAATCCCACATCTCTCATATTTTAAATATAATCGCTTCACTCACTTTCAAAATCGTATCTGCTTGAAAACTCTAAGGTTATTTAGAGTACGTCAAACGATAAAAGAATTTTTTTCAAAAATACAGGGTGGTTATTAATTAACGTGAGGTGTTAAGAGAACTCACTCTAGCGAGTAAAATATTGGACGAAATCTAACCAAATTTGATGATCATGCATAGTAGACCATGGGATTTTGATTTCCAAAAAAAAAAAAAAAAGTTCCAAAATTTGCCACTGGGGCAATTTTGAGGCTGCAAAACTGCGTTAGAGTAAATATAGAATGGTTAATTGACAAGCAATACAGCAAAAATCAATTTTACTTACAAATTTGGTTCAATATGCGCACCATTGGTAAATTCCAAGAGCTGCATACGATGCACGACATTTTCTACTGCCGCTCGCAGCATATCAGAGTTGATTTGCCTCACGTGTAACGTTATTCGATCCTTTAACGCTGCGATATCGGAGACATGTCCTTGATAAACAACACCTTTAAGAAATCCCCACAACCAAAAATCGCAAAGATTGAAATCGGGGGACCTCTCGGACCCTTTTGCAGCGCCAAATTTGCCCCAGTGGCAAATTTTGGAACTTTTTTTTTTGAAATCCAAATCCCATGGTGTATTATGCATGCTCCTCAAATTTGGTTAGGTTTCGTCCAATACTTTACTCGATAAACGGCTCTGAACACCTCACGTTAATTAATAACCACCCTGTATAACAATCTCTGTAGCACCTCCCTTCATCCTTAATGTAATCACTTGACTCTCCTTATGAGTCATCTTTGCTCGAAAACTCTAAAGTTCCGAGGAGTACGCCAAAGGAGAGAAGACTGCAAACGGCAGAGAGGATCGTGGTGATATTGTATATGCTTTCGTAAATTCTAAAATAAAATCGCGTTTGGTGATTTTCAGATGTGAAGAAATTAAGAACGCAAAATCAAACATTCAGTTCTCGTTTTACAAATATCAAGGAGGGATATAACTCAGTTTCTATATAAAAAGCGATCCTACCCCAAACTGATATTTATATTATTAATTATAAGAACAGAATATAAAGGATTTGATTTTTCTAATCACGTTATTTTCTACATAATATTATCTGTCGAATTCTTTCTAAAACAGCTAAATATGTATATTGATTTAACTTGAATATCACATTCTCAGTAAATATGTCTTTAACTAAAATTTATATCAAAAAATTTGTTTTTAATTCATACATGTACTTTTTGCTTTTAGTTGTATTCGGATTATAAACAACTATACACTGTGAAGAACCGGAAAGTCAGATTTTTGTTTCGTAATACCCAAGTCAAAGCAAATTATAGGCAATCATACAGCAAGATCTAATTACATTTATGATGAAAATATTTCTCTAAATTAATGTTTCAAGTGAGGCAAAGCTGGTTACTGCATTCCTTATAGTATTCCAATTACCCTTCTGAAATCATTATTTCGTAGAGTGTCTAGACATATTTTTTAATCTACACTGACAAATATTTTGAGTCTTGATTTGGCAGAAGAAACTATTTGCTTCAAGTATATTAAGCACGACGCGCTCATCTCAAAATATAACAATTTAGTAATAATGTAAAATATTTTAATAATCAATCTCATTTGAACAATCGATATTTAGAAGTTGCATTTTGTATGCGATTTCATTGTTATCTGATCAAATTAAAAGAATAAATTTTGCATTCCATGAAAGACAAAGACGATTTCATAAAAGAAAGGAAACAAGTTGTTGTAACACGCCTTTCAAATCATAATGGAGGAAAGTATTCGAAGAAAAACAATAAGTATATCATTTAAAAGTAACTATCAAATAAATAAAACTTTAAAAATAATACTGAATTTTTAAATTGCTAAAATTGCTTTCGTTGAAATTTAATATTTCAAATTATTATCTCTAGATATCACTATGCTTATTTTGAAACGTTGTCTCTTTGATACTATTTCATTATTTTCAAATAAAATTTAGTCTTTGCTCTTTCGTATGCTTTATCGACAGTGTTACACTTGAATCGAATTTTGTATGGAAAACTGGGGATAATTCAGCAATTTTAAAATTTTATTTATAAGATTTTCTTTTGATTTCTTTTTCAAAAATAAAATATTTCAATAAATTTGGTATCTTTTCTTTAATATTAACTTAGGAAAATTTTCTATTTTCATTCAGGATTATTGTTTGAAAAAGTTTACCTTTTCCATCTCATCGTGGCTCAAGTATGCCAGCGAGAGGAATACGTGATAAATAGTGTAGGGATGCAGCAACATATATTTTCATACTTGTTTGTCACTTTTGTTAATACAAATTCAAATTTTTTAAGTTTCGATAGAAATTATAATAGCAAATTTTATAGCAAACAAAGTAAAGTTATTGTAAATGTATTCTAAAGGATTTATCATTAATTTTTAAATAAAGTCTTCTCTGAATGGATTATAATTTTCTGAGTTCAAATTCAAATAAATTTCACAGATTCATTCTAAACATTCAAAGAGCAAGATTCAGTCATTTCTTGAAGTAAGGCACGTGAAAATTTACATGAAAGATGCTACATACGAGGCATTTATCTGAAGACAACAACAATTCTTAAGAATATCTTATAAGCGAAAATCTGACTGAAATAACAACGAGTTTTATACTTGATTGGTATATATATCTCTCCCTGTTTGTACAAGCAAAATAAAATGTTTTTGCCTGAAAAGAATAGTAGGCAGCTTCGTTTCGAAAACAGCAAAGCTTTTCATTGAAAAATTGAATAGTGCGTGGGAAGTGATGAGATATATATGTCTACAATCTCAGTAATGAAGTAATTTTATTAGAAGACGTAGTATAAAACACCGCATTTTTTTAATTATTAAAATTACTTTCACAGGGAAAAATATTCAGAACCATTTTCCACGTTCTTAATCTTATACTTTAAACTCATTTGTTGTCATGTTATTTCATTAGATAAGTATTTTCATGTAAAAGTGGCTTGCGTATCTATTACACAATGATTAAATCAATTTCTTTAATTGACACATCCCATCGACATGTTTACTATTTCGCAGTACAATGCTTTTTAATCGCTTTTCATTAAAGGTTTGTTAATTTGCTGTAGGTACCCTGGGCACTACAGTTTTTCAATAAATATAATCGTTACCAGGGTTCACGTGTTCCATCATTCTCAATCATTTGCATTTTCAACATAGGGTATGTTGGGGGTAGAATGAATTCACTTTTTTTTTCCTAATCACAAAATTGCATGCACAAAAATAAAATTAACGGATTAACAAATTAATAAATCTTTAATGACTTTTAACCTACTCTTTTCCCGATCTAAATGGATTTTTATGAGTTTGTACATAGCTTTTTAATATTTAAAAATTTACAAAAGGTAAATATCTGTCAGTGTTTCATTGTATCCCAAATACCGGGGTACAGTGAAAGTCTTGATATAAATTCACAAACACCCAAATAATAGGAGTCAAAATTCAAGTTTCAGCATACATGTTGTATGTACATTTATAATAAACATTAGTGAGGCATAAATATGAAATTTCAATGGAAAAATACATTTAATGAAACCGTTATAGCTTATGATTGAAACATAATACTTTAATTAGAGGTTAGCCTATGGTTTTTTATTTCATATTAAATTTACTTAAATAAAATTTAAAAATAACCATTTCTGCTTCACTTTCTGTACCACCTCAAGTAACAGGAGGTGGTAGTTTTGATACAATTTGAGTTTTTTCAAAAATGTATGTTTCCGAAGAACGCACCAACTTGAAGCTTGGACTTAGTCGTTTGACGTACAGAACTTCACATTCCGTTTAAGTTTATTATATCCCCAACAGAGTACATTTCTTTACATTTTAGTTCACTTTCCTAGATTTAAACATATTCATTTAGAGCGATACTATTGGGTCATACATGTTATGTGAGAATAGCTCATAATCTGTACTGTTAGGATTGTTAGTTGAAAGACAATCTGTTTTGTCACCATCTTGAGAGTCTGAAGACGATATATTACAATTTAAAAGTAATTCCTTAATAACTTTATGTGCTCTATGGGGATATCGATCTAAATATTTAATAGTAACATTTTTATTTTAAGTGTACGCATATACCCTGGTTACAATGAAACATGTTTCATTGTACCCGATCTAGAAGTGTTCCATTGTACCCCAAATTGAGGCTACAAACTACATGAATTTTTACTAATTCTTTTTTTAAAATTCTGACTTTTAAAGTATGAAAATCACACCATAGTGATCGCAATACTTGAAAAATAAATAATTATGCATATAAAACAAGGAGGTAAAACAAAATTACTTTTAGTAACGAAATTTACTTTCAATGGTGAAAGTCCAACAATTTTTTATATCTCTTCTTGTAAAAATGCGATTGTCTCCAAGTCACATCAGTACCTGGAACATTTATTTTAACCATCGAAAGTAAATTTCGTTACTAAAAGTAATTTAGCATGTACCTACCAGATACATAAACACCCGCAGCAAAAACTGCGAAAGTTGTTAAAGTAACAGGAACTTCGTTACCATTTAGAAGAAAGAAATCACAAAGTGCTTACGATTTCGTTTTGACTGTCTGTCCGTTTGTTCTTCCGTCTATATCTGCTCTGAGTTATGTAAGTGAGGTCTACACGCTTAAAAGAAAGAACTAAATTCACTCCTAAGCAACTAAATCAGCTCTGGAGGATTTAAAATTGGGACACAAGTTTGTCCTGATTTTAAATCTTTCTTTAATTTAGCTCCTTAGGAGCCAATTTAGTTTTTTTTTGTTTAGCGTGTATCCTACATTCTATTAAAACATGCGCATACGCGTTGCAACTCTATCACAAGTATCGCTATATGGTATTTTCGACCGAATCCATAAATGATAGAAATCCGATCTTTCATTTTATCTGCCGAATGGTTTTTATAGAGGAAGTTAAATCAGGATCTGGCTATTGACCACTGTGACAGAATCTAGCATTTTGAATTTTTCTATACCTTTCTCTATAGAACATGTTGTTGTTGCTAATTCCACTAGATCTAGTCGAAGGCTAGACAAAGTCCAAGAGGTCGCGAATCTCAAAAAGTCGTAAACCAGAAGAGGAGTGGCTGTCAGATCCTCACGCGAAAGCCCCCAAGCAGTTTAAAAGATGAGCAGGTGAGGCCTGAGCTGAGATGGATTTAGTACAATTCAGAAAAGTTTTTTCACCATTGACATTTTTAAGAGTCACAATATGACCATTCCTGAGTCCGCTGATGGTGACTTGGGCCGATGTGTCACACTTAAGGGAAAGGGGACTGCGAGGGAATTCCTCTGAATAGGACAACGGTAAGATCACGACTCATGGTTGAAGGAAAATGGATAACAGCTTCTGATTATTGAAAGAATCCGGAACACCCGAAGGCAGAAGAATAAATTTGTTCCACTGCCTTCAAATCTTAGCGGGGCAAAAAGGAATGGCCTTCACGCCTTGGGTGACCCTATCAGGAGTAAAAAAAAATTCCCGACGTACTTCGTTCATTTTGCCCAGTGGCACCCCCCCCCCCTCCGCTACGATGAGCCGATCTGCTGGGACTTAAGGGTGTCCATAGAAGAAAGATATACACCCATAGAAGAAATGGTCCATAGAATAAAGAAAATGCAAACTATTTTATAGGGAGAAATCCACATAAATTTTCTGAGCAGTAGCCCAAAAACGAGCAAAACGTACCATCATATTACCACATTAGGTATTTTTTGAATTCCCACCAAATAATGAAAATATAGTCAAACTGGGTTCATTCTTCGAGACAATTTATTCTTACAGTATTTGGCAATTTATTGCAAAAGTCGCCAATTGGCGGATTTTGGTGCAAATTTTGAGGGAGGCACAAAAACTTTGGTAGATCATTAGCTGATCATGAAATAGGATATCATTATGCTTTTAATGAATGACTGTCTCTATATTGCTTTTCACCGCAATGTATTGGAATTACTTGAGTGCTCCAGAAGAGAAACAATAAACTATAGAGTCTCTTATTTCCGATGAAGGACTTCATTTTGTAATCTTTCATAACAAATCATTGATCAATTTTGTTTCGTCCAAAATAGCCAAATAACTCTAAATACTCTTTCAAGTACTGCCACTCAATATTTATAAACGCTCTATACTTTATTTTCAACAGGGTGCTTTGTACTCTATGTATTAATAATACATGTACATTTTAGTATTCGTTGCATATTTACGAGAGTCAGAGTACAGACGGGGAGACAGACAAATCGAAATTATAAATACTTTTCAACCTTGCTGGAAAGTTTTAAAAAGCTAAATATCAGAAATTCCCCGAGTATGAAAAGCCGCTTATTTTTAAACCAAATTGAATTTTCGTGAACAATGTTTAATGGCATTGCCTATACGGGGTTCAAAATGTCTTTAAAGGGAAAAAAAATCATCCGGTCTTCGAGTCTCGTCAGGGGAGACCCCCCCCCCCCTGAACACCCCAAATTTTTTAGTTTCATTATTGCCATCTTAAAACGATATTAATTGACTGTCATTTTATATCTCACTCCTTTTTCTTTTTCTTTTATTCTACAGTAAAAAAATAAACATTTCAATACTCAACAATTTATTCTTTCTTTTATGTCGAAGTAGATAAATGTTTATTGAGGGATACAGAACTCAGGAAGATAAGACATTGCACAGGAAAAAATAAACAATTACATACTTAACAATTTATTCTTACTTTTATATCGCATTTTTGGGCCACATTTTTCTCACAATTTTCAATAAAGGGGGTGAGAGATAAAATGACAAAGTCATTAATATGCTTTGGACACAACATAATACAGGTTGAATCTAAACTCTTGGACAAAACTTTAAGGGGTGATAGGGCACATAATAATTAATCAGAATCACATGGCAATGTGGGGTTGGCAACGTCGTCTTCGTATAGCTGTTAATAATCACTTCGGGAAAAAGTGCTGAAAAAACAGTGCGCTTTCCGACGATTGTTTCGCCAGAAACTAATGCATTTTTCTCCGAAAACAGAAGACTAAAACGGATAGTTTAAAAAGTTTATTTATTTCATGGATGAAATTTTCACAGACGAGCCCTATTGTTTATGAAACATGGCTTCTTATGGCATATATGAAGCTATAAACATGGCTTCATGGTTATATTTTCTTTTTGGTTAAGAAATTAGACGGACACTTCAATGCTTTTCCAAAACGATTATTACCGGGTAAGTTAAAACTGCGTTTTTCACCCCAGATTGCTATGTGATTACGATTCCTCATTGTCTGCCCTATCACTCCTTAAAGTTTTGCCCAAGAGTTTAGATTCACCCTGTATATAGTGTGTTCTAGCACCTTGATCGCCTTTTTTTTCGACATGTAATGAATGTAGGAAAAATGAACAAATTTCTCAATTCTTCCGGAAATCTTACGGACACTTTAATTGGCTGATACACCTTTATGGAATTTTAGCATAAAATTTAACATATTTAACTCCACAGCTTGAAATAAATCACGAGATTCCAAAATCTTAAGGCTGAACTTGTTCAAAACGGATGTAATATTTGAAATGAAACTTTAAGCAGATAATTATGCATTCAGTTAAACACAATAATTACAAATTCCTGATACTAGCGAGAATATCACTGAAATTACATTAGATTGCTGTATCACTGCATTAAGTGTGCGTAAGTATTCTCAAGCATTCGATGTGTACATCAATTACAATAATGACGAGGCATTCGTGCTGTTGAGTACAGTTTCATATTAGTGTTTAAGTTTTGCAGACATTTCAGCCCTATTCTTCGAAGCCAATAATAACAACAAGAAAAAGTAGCTTTTCAAACTGTGATGAACTGTAAATTATTTCGAAGGTGTTTGTGTTATTTAAACATTTATTACTCCATAAAAAAGGGCGAACTTGTTCGCTTGATTAGTTGTTAAGACGCACTGGCAGATTAGTTTATTGCGTCTAGTGTTGTATAATCTTTTAAGAACAATGAAATTTCATATCTTAGACACAAATAAAAAAATAACTGCTTGTAATAGCGTAATAACTGCTTGTAATGCTCAATGTCACGTGTAAACTCAGTACCAAACTGCAAAGTTATTAAAAATAAGGATGATAGCGAAGCGAGACCAGGCAATACAAGAAATGATATAGATCTTCTGTTGTCTCACATTTTGTCACTCAAGTCTCTATTCACGATCTATTATCTCGCACCACAAGGGGAACTAACCCTGAGGTCTCGTGTCATAACGTGGGATTGTCTCTCATCGTAATTCTTGTCTCCTGGTGTTTTCTATAGCACTTGCAAATCTTGTGTAGACCGGATTTGTACATTACTTATGCTAAAAGTCTTATTTTTATTCCTTTGTACGAAATGAAAGCAATACAGACATCCCTCGTTTATCCAGGTCTAGGGAGTGACCGCTTCATTCTATTCTCTGACAACAAAATTTCTTCATTTTTACTTCCTAGTATGAAGTGAAAGAAGTACAGTCGTCCTTGGTATATCGAGATCCAGGGCGAGACCGGTTCAAAA
Organism: Cheiracanthium punctorium; assembly: GCA_038373885.1. Taxonomy (NCBI): domain Eukaryota; kingdom Metazoa; phylum Arthropoda; class Arachnida; order Araneae; family Cheiracanthiidae; genus Cheiracanthium; species Cheiracanthium punctorium. The sequence goes on from JAWZYV010018633.1 coordinate 26,143, forward strand.
TATTGTCTGGCGCCCAAATGTCTTCATTTTTACTTCCTTGTACGAAGTAAAAGAAGAACGAAGTCCCTCGTTTAACATTGTCTCACGTATTGTCTGACGTCGAAATGGCTTCATTATTGTCTGACGTCGAAATGGCTTCAATTTACTTCCTAGTGCGCATCGAAAAAAGTGCAGTCGACCCACGTTTATCTTCGCCTCGCGCGAGCTCACGGGACCGGTCTAGCATTTGTAAAAAATTGTAAAACCTCTATACCTATACTCTGTTGTTAAAATTAGGGATTGATGTCAGACTCTACGAGACGAGAAATGACCCAGGTCTCGTCTCTTCTTGTCTCCTTCTTTCAAATCGAAGACTCGTCTCTCACTTGACAAATACAACCACGTCACTCCCTGTCGAAACCGTCTATGCTTGAATACTCTAAGGTTCCGAGGAGTATGCCAAAAGAGAGAAGACTGCAAACTGCAGAAAGGATCAGGCTCTTGTCGATGACGATTGAATCCAACATTTTGAATTCCTCAATACTTTCTTTCATAGTTGAAAGAAAATGTAAGCTTCCTAATCCTGATAAGTAAGTGAAGTTTCCGCGCCGTATCCCGGACCTTTGCTGTCGCATTTAGGACATATGAGCCAGACAAGCATAAGAATACAAAGTGAAGGAAGTTTAAGCATAGGCTAATCATAAGCGACTGCCATGGAATCGGATTGCCCTTCAAAGCAAAAGAAACAGAATACGCATCTCTGAACACGAAGAGGAATGCAATAGACGAAGTGAGCAATTGATGTGGACCCAGAATATCGTTCATTTTTGAAACGCTCTCTGATATTTCACAATGTAAATCAAACAAAGTCTCTAGGTCTTCCTCCTTCGCGTGCTGGAGCTTTCTGTTAAATGCACACAGAGATTCCGTGAGTAAAAAACACATTGAACAAAAGTAGGCCACGAAAGGAGTATGGCTTAGAGCACAGTGAAATAGCATAATTTTTAAACATGAGGTAAGAAGATAGACTTGAGGGAATGTAAAAGTATAGAGTGCATTTGAAATTTCAGTAATTTCTGGATATAATACATTCATTACAGCAACATAATATATTATATCGTGTACTGAAAGAGCGAGGACTAATTTCCACTTAAAAAATTTCACCGGTCTTCCATTTTTGTCCAATTTCTCATAAATTTTAGCCAGGTTCCGCATTAAAATCTTGAATGTTTGCCTTCTGGTATAGAGTAAAATTCGATGAATGAAATTAATAATCGTTATTACTGCGCTAGATAAAGCTGCTTTAATATATACATTGAATATCCAAATTTTGAGGAATACACCTAAAATGTTCTCTATAGAGATAATGCTATTTCCGTCAATTAAAATCATCAGTAAAATAGATATTAACATAGTAAGGATATTACTCCGGTTGCAGTTCATTTCTTTTTCAAAACCAATTCCACGAGACCAAAAATATCTGTTCAATGTTAAGTACAGCTCATGAGTGCCTTGTGTGACGGTCTCATTTACGTCCGAAGCCGACTTTTTAGGCAATGATTTTTCGAACAGAAGGACATTGTTTACTTTCTTGGGCATTATTATAATATTGTAAACTCTTTCATAGAGTCAAAGAGGAAATCTCATTTCGTTCGTGTTTGAAGTGTGAAGCAACTCAGAGAGCAAATTCGAAAATTCAGTTACCTGTTATGCAAATATGAGACAAGATATATCCCAGTTTCTACATAAAAAGCAATCGGACTCTAAAATTACTAAAATTATTATTATCTTAAATGAATGCGCACCAAAAAATATCGTTTATGCCAGAACATATTTTCATCACTCAGTTTTTTGACGTTACTTCTTACGTAATAATATGTGGCGAATTCTGACCTAAAACAGCTCTTTTGATTATCTGAAATTAAGCTGAATACTGAAAAATCGGTTATTTCTTCTGAGAGTTCATAAGCGCCAAAAAAACTGAATTTTGTCAGAGCAGCATTCCGTATTTTATTGGATGGGTACGGAGATTCGATATTTTAGACCTAAATATAGTTTATTCATAGAACACAATTATATAAATTTTTATGTAATGGAACCATGATCGTCTTATTTCACACTTTGTGATTGTTGAAAAGAAAAAAGAATATCAACATTTATATATAGATTCTTACTAGCAACTTTTTACTATCTTCGGAAAATGTAACTTAATTCATATATATTTAAATATACTAATATCAATAACATACAACTTTATATAAAAACACTAATAATAATATTCAGGATTTTTCTATACCAAAATTGTCAAGTGAATTATATTGATCACAAATGTAACAAGGAGAAAACTATAATACTGTAAACATGCAAAACAATTTAAAAAAAATTCTGTTTATAAGCTGAATCCCGCAAATATTAATATCGAAATTTCATTGTGGAGAAAGTTTTCTTTCCTGTGACGTTCAAACTGTCACAAATCTGAATATAGCTGAGCAATATTAGAGAAAGGTCGAAAGTGAAGTATTATACTTACTAAGGTTTTCTTAAAAATCGTTAATTGCCAATACAACACTTTAGCAATAAAGAAACGTATGCTTTTATATATTCGAATATTGTAGTTTCAAATTAGTAGAAGATCGGTATAGAGATCCGCTTAATCTACAGAAAGATTTAGTCAAGGTAAAATTTAACAAAAGAAAACATAAACTAGACTAAATATTAAGAATTTTTAAAACTGCAATAGAAATTTCTTTCGCGAAAGTTCGATGCAAAGAATGGACGTTTTTTAGGTTCAATTGAAATATGTATCTTACTGCTGTTTCATCTGAACAAAAGAACAGATGGAATGATCTCATTGGCAAAAGTTGGTGCTCAAAACAACGATGTTTTGCTTCGAATTTCAAGGTATGCTTTTTATGCCGTTGTACGATCGCTCTTGAGAGGCTCTCTGAACTACTGTATGTCACGACGAAAATTCTAAATCAATACATTTATGTGCGTGTGGAATCACAAAACATTTTTAGATAACAGCAATACTGACTTTTTTAAATCGAATTATTGAATTTAGTTTTATGGGAAAATTAACTTTCAGAAATACCCCCCATCGATTTATCTCGCTTTATTAACTTTTACAACCGTAACGTCATGTTATTTTTTAAGGAGTACATTCTTATAAGAAATTGAACTTATATTCTTTCTTCTAGCACTATTCATTGTGCAAAATGTAAATCGATTTTTTGATTGATACTTTACTGCCTATTGTTGTTTCGGATTGTAATCCCTAAAATTCTCATAACTACCGTATCATCACTCCTTGGTAGTGTTAAAGTGTTACAGATGAAAGGAAATGTTTTGAATAGACAAATCATCTACTGTGTAGTAAGTTTTGACAGAACTTTTAACAAAACTTTTAAATGAAAATATAAGTTTCCGTTTTTTTAAATGAAAATATAAGTTTCAATAAATCGTGTGTTCTATTTTCTAAAACCACGCAAAGTAGGGCTTAGGTCAAAGAAGTCCAAAGAGATGTTTTTAACATGACATTGCACGGTATGTCAATTGTGTTACAGTAGACTGCGCATCCATTTGCGCAGATTCTGGCATTATATTCGTTTTGTACCGAACACAGAAAAGCAGTGTGATAAATATATGGTCATAATGTACTGTCACACGGAAGTGACATTACATTATGTCCATCCGGCATTTTTCAATCTACTTGTCCAGATGACATGGAGAGCGCGTAATTAAGTGGGTATGGTGTTTAACTGTTGCTGGAGAAGGTAAAGAATCATTCTTGCACTTGCGTTTCCGAGTGAAGGGAAAGGTTGTTGATCTAAGCGAATTAGATAGAGGGCAGATTGTAACGGCCCGAAGACTCGGAACGAGTCTCTCCGAAACTGCACGACGGGTTGGTTGTTCACGATTTGCCGTTGTTAGTATTTGTAAAAAGTGCATCAATGTCGCGGAAACCAGCAGTAGGTTCCAAGATGTTGGGTGTCCATGCATCATCCAAGAAAGAGGACGTCGAAGACTGTCCCGCCTGGTACAGCAAAATCGGCGAAAGACATTGCCTCAGCGGACATCCCAATACAATGCGGGTCCAAATACAAGTGTTTCGGAACACTCAATTCAGCGGACACTGTTGAATATGGGACTGAGGAGCAGACGTCCCACTTGTGTGCCTCTGCTTACCATGCATCATTGCCAATTTCGCCTACTATGGGCACGGGAACAGCGAGACTGGACCATGGATATGTGGAAGAGAGTTGCCTGGCGGAATGAATTCCGGTTTCTCCTTCATCACGTCGATCACTTCCAGGAGAACAGCTGCTCCCCTCTCCCCGACAGCTCAGAGATCAAACAAAAAATATTCCAATATCTCGACAGCTGCTTAAATATTTGGTACAACCTGTCTCCAGTTATTACCAAGAACTCGTGGCATCCATGCCCAGGCCAGTTGCAGCTGCTTTGAAGGCCAAAGGAGGGACAACGTGTTATTGAGTAAGTAGTAACTATGTAATAGCTCCTCTACGGTGTATATCAACTGAAATAGTGTTTAAACACTTAAAAACACATAAAAATTGAACGATTACTTAATCAATGCTCTTCATTAAAATATCCCAGCAACTCGCCTTTAATCCCGTATTTTCGTGCCCAAATTCCGCTTATAATACATTTTAGGAAGTTTTTATTTGTCAGTCAACAGTAGTTGATGCACTAGCTGCTGTGCACGCCGAAATGAAGTGTATCACATCACATCCATACATGATGGTGTAACAGTTTTCGACGTAACTTAGTGCTGAGGATATAAATCCAGTTTCAAATGAGGCAATCTTTTGATTTAAATTGTTCTGACATTTAAAAAAACTTTCGATAGTATAGTTACACTTATTTACAGTGTAATTAGACAATATCAAATGCGAACAATTTCTATTGTATACTAGAAATCAACGTCCGTTGTGGTAGCAATTACAACGGGCGCTAGAAAAAATTTGACGAAAATATGTCTACACTCAATATATTTCATCTTCGTCCACGTAAAATAAATAACTTCATATTGAATTTTTATATACCCAAATCGAATTTCATGCTCTACCGGAAACGCGCAGGAACTTTTCGCATTTCAACTAATTCGTTTTGTGGGAACAGACGCTCTTATATCTATGCTTCATGCAGATGATCATTTTAATTTAAAAAAATTAAACAATGTTATTTGGAAAAACTGTTCAAAACAAACTGAAATCACAATTTTCCCTTAAAAGCCCTATGATATTGACTTCAAATAGGAAGTCATTGTCACTCGCAGAGCGTAGTTTTGTCACGCTAATGATTGACTTTTTTCAGTCTCAAAAATAAAATGGAGTTAAAAATAGCAAAAAATCGCTCAAAAATGACGCAACGGGTGGATTTTTAGATTTTTAAAGTAGCACAGATTGTTTTCTATATCTTTATACATAGTTATGAAAAATTTCAAACGTTTTCGTACGCTTTTCGTGCTTTTTAATCTTTTTGTCTTTTAATCTTCTTAGAGTAATGGCGGTAAAAGTTTCATCTTGAAGTGGTTACCCGGAATTGTCAGAAGGTAAGCCAGTGAGTCAGGGATCAGCGTAACTATATAGGAAGATTGTACACCCATAACTGTAATATAAACAGAGAACATGAGAGAGAAAACAGAGAGCCTTCGCAAGGGTTCTGCTTATATAAAATATATAGAAGTAATGAAACGTTGCTCTGATAAACTTGACCTAATATTTATCCCAGTACACACAATGATATAGTTTGAAAAGACTATTGCTACACAAAATGGATGTTAACTTTGCAGTTGTATTTCTCAAGTAGAGTAGAGAGAAAAAAATTAATACCAAAAATTAGTTGTTTGGTATTCTATTTGCTGCACCGTCCATATGAAAGTGTTTATTTTGCTTTGGTAAATGCACCCTACTATTCTATACAATTTCTTTCTTAGGTCATCTACGTATCAAACGAGACCTCAAGTTTTGAAAATGAGAATGGCAACCTTTTCATTTCTTCATTTATAAAGCATATAGCATGACAAAAAAACAATACTAAATATTGTTGCAGAATACTCTGCTAGTTTCAGGGTTTGTCGTTCTAAAGTCCAGTAGGTGTAGAAAGTTTTAGAAAAGAATCCCCTTGTCAGGATTGAACACAAACTTTATTGCTTCTTTTGAACACTCAGCTGTACAAAATTCACAAGTACAATCGGCAAGTAGCTGGTTTATAACAGTCCGCTCAGTACCAAAGCTTTCACAAATGATGTAATTCTCACACAAAATAAAACACTTTCAGAGGTAAATCTCAGTGGAAACTTTCGGGGGGAAATTGTACTCAGTCCTTCAAAACTCAGCATTGAAAGATTTACACACAGCACTTAAAAACCAGCTTCGAAAAGCAAGCGAAAATACCACAGATATAGCGTCAATACAAAGCGTAAAGCAGCAAACTCAGACAAACAGAGCTCGAGGAACACTGACTCAAAGTGGGGAAGCCCGCTGCTTTTACAGTCTTCGACGAACACCGTGAAAAGTTCCACAGATCCATTCGTGGAATTTACTAGAACAGACTCGATTATGATTGCGTAATAGATGACTAATATTACGCTATTATGCAAGATAATGCAGAAAAACTAACTTTACATACCAAATTGGGAAAATCGCGCCAAATGATCAAAATGTCGCTCAGCTTGGCGACATTTTGGAAACCGAAACCTCCATATCTCCGACTCTAGTTGAGCGATTTTAATGCAACAAAAAGCAAAATTTAACTATATGAAGCGTAGAACACGAATTTTCAACTATTTTAAACCCCCAGAAAAGCGGGTTCTCCGAAAATTCGTAACAATATCTTCAAAGAGTACTACATAAGTCTCAAACACGACCGACAAATACTCTACCATTAAAGAGATGATTTAAACTATTAAGAGATGATTTAAACTTAAAAATAGAGAAGTTTTAACTCTTTCGAACGCACTCCGATTTGCGTCTCGGATAGCTGGCCTGGCGGGTAAAACGATCCACATGCCATACACGTACATTTTCTTCCATACATGTGGCGCTATCTAGCGGGTAACACGAAAACTAATTGTGCCAAGTGAAGAAGCAGTAATATCGGTATTAAAGTTCAATGTATTAGGCGTCTAAATAGAATTCTTTATAAAATTGGATTTTATAATTTGTCATAAGGTGAGCAACATCATATGAAGTGTTCACGGGAAGAACGATGAGAGTCCAATACAGCTGATTTTCCAAAAATCGAAAGGCGCACGGGACTTTCATCGTTCTTCCCCAGTAAACTGAATCTTAGGGCAATTTTTTCAGTGTATTCTTATCGTTCTTTCCACTATTAATAGTGCCACTAATGAACAACAGAATGCGGTAGAAACCTCAACATTGACGAAAAGTGGACTCTCATCGTTCTTCCCGTGGACCTTTCATATGCATAATCAATAAAGAATATTTAATTATTCAATATTGAAGTTTACATTAAAAATTTTATTGCATGACAGAAATGTTTAAATGCCCGATATTTTTATCACACGCATTATCTTTTATGGTTTCTCGAATAAAACAAAAAGTTTGATTTTGTTCCGTTATACAACAAAATTTTCGATGCTACTTCGAACTGATGTGACGTGCAAAAGTATTTTCGCCTCAACAAACAGTACTTCTCTATAAAAGATTTCAGTTGCTGGAATTGAATTTCAGTTTATTCCTTGAAGATATTTCAACCATAAATTGTTTTAAAACCATTGCGTAACAAACAGACTATCTCTTTTGTTAAACTCAACACTATAGGAGATTTACCCATTCCGGCAATAACAGAATATCTCTGCTTCAGCTAAACAATTACCTTCAGCGTTCTAATCATGCATTTTATGGGCATCTGACTGTTGACACAATTCTAAGTATATGACATAAGCTACGGCTTCAAAGACTCTGTGTAAACACATAAATCATTATATCTAAAGACGCTGTGATAATAATTGTTTAGCGATCAGAGAGAGCATATTAGTCATGTTTTAATGCATTTTTGTATGATGTTTCGCATTGATCTGTGAAGAAAGAATGTTTGTTCTTTCAATTACTGAATATCTTTGTTCTTTACCGTACACACTTCGGTTGTTTCTATCGTTTCCAGTACAACAAAGAGAATATGAAGGGGCGGTGTTACATTGAAGTATAAGTTAGCTACTTCGGCAAATAGTTCTAACTCATCATCCTTCAGTATCCGACTAAAATCCTTGAATATAAATAAAAACTGTAACAAAACGAAATAATTTACACAAAACAATCAAGTAATACATAAACTTTATTTACGTATATGATGATGGTTATTTGTGAATTTCAATCAACATGCTCAAAAACTGCATATTTAGTAAAAATATATTGATTTTTGATTTTTGTATGAATTAAAAAACGAGTGTACACAAGAATCTCATACCAATATATTCTTAAATCAATATGTTAAATAATATACAAATATAACAAATTATACTAAATATCAATTCTTTAATTAATTCGGTAACAATGTTTTCATATTTTCAAAAATGAGAAAGTACATGATGTGCTCGAAAACTTTCAGTCCATATATACGCTTTTTTGAGATCTTGCATGCACTCATAAAACGAGTACAAGTATTTAAATTTAACTGTTACGTACTCGGATCTATTACAAGTTGACGAAGTACTCAGGAATGAGTACATTTTGCTTATTTCTAAGTAACTCGTTTTAAAAGTGCTATCAGTATTTTCCTAATAAAACTGAGATAGGGAAAATGATTTTAAAACAATAAAATAGTACATATTGTTTTGTTGCAAATGATAAAAAAATTAAATGCAGTAAATTGTTTGTTCACCGGCTCCGAACTAACCAAAAAAAATTTCGGATACCCCCTTCCTTCGGAACTCTCCAGGAACCTGTAGAGTTCCGAAACCCCAGTGATACCGCAGCAGGAAATCGATCATTTCTAGTACTCCTCCACCCCAACCGCCTGCAACCTGACTAGATCTGAAAGAACTGCTGCAGTACACTGATTTCCCTGATTTTATAATACCCTCTGCTAGTCACGTCGAAAGGCCGAAGCGTAGAATCCAACATTTCTAGTAGTAACTGCAACATCCGTGTTCTGTTCCTAGTCAAAGTCCATCTCAGGATCTAGGAAGGAACAGGGCTCAAAACCCTGCGAGTGACGGAGGCCGGTGTTTTGACGTCGGACAAACAGCCGGCTAATCTAGTATACCTAATACACCTCTATAAATTTTCCATTGTTATAAGACGGTGGAAGCCAACAATGGATTCCAGCGATGAAACCGCTTGATTAAAATGCATTAAAACTGCATTGTTAAAATCTACTTTGGGAAATATAGTAGACAATGGATTAAACAAAATGAATCTTCCCCGCCATTGCCAAGCGGATATGACACTGAACAAGGTAGATGGCTGAAGTATGAAGGTCACGGGTTCGGGTCCATAGCACGGCTGATGATCTAATGGTCTGTAGTTTTGGACGATTTAGTTCAGAGAGAGAAAATACGCGTTAGAACCCCTTAAAAAGTCCTCCACCCATGGCACCGCAGACATACGCCTTGTGTAGGCTTTCCATAACACGAACAAGCAAACACACAAAGAAAATTATTAGAAAATGGAGAGTCTCAAATAGCAAAAGTACTAATTTATCCTTTAAGGGGATTGGAACGGACAGAAATGTGTAGTTTCTTTTACCCCTGCATCAAATTCAAGGAGTTTTGTGGCTGAGAGAGAGAGAGAGAGTTGACATCGACACAAAATCTCTAGAGCCAGGTTTGACCTGTTCACTTTCATTATTGCAAATATTCCTTTCTGTGCCAAATGGGCTTCAGCTGGGTTCTTTGAATATTCTGCTAGCTGCCCCCCCCCTACTTGGCTAGGTTGATAAGGCAGTGAACATGATAGATCTTCGAAGTGTGAAGGGCCCGGGTTCGCGCCTATCAAGGCTGTCGATCTAACGGTCTGGAGTTGTGTTCGGTTTTTTTCCAGATATAACCAGATGTGTAGAACTTTTTGAAAATTTTTCTGCCCCTGTTGGCAGATGCTCCTCGTGCCATAACAAAAAACAACAACATCATTGAATGCTCTGTTAAAAACCCAGCCCATAAGACCACAGCTTGACAACACCAGTGTCACCTGTCAACAGCAGCTTCTTTAAATAGAAAAGTATGAATAAGAACAATAGACGTAAATAAGTAAGTACAGTCATACCCGGTTAAAGCAATAGCCAATTTGTTAGGAAAATGTATTCTAATAAGCGAGATATTCCATTAAACTTGATCACATTGACTAATTATTACGGTTATGTACATTGAAAATGCAATATATTTACTGAGATATCCGTTTAACCGATATCCCACTCAGCGGTTCCGACAGTGGTTACTTATTTACGTAGACTCATATCTCAAACCTTCAAAGGCTTACATACCATATTTGTGATGACCAGTAAAATAAAATGAATTCTACTCCTGTGTCCTCATTACCGAAACTTTATTTTTTTTTTTTCATGTTGTCTGTGGTAATTAAAATTTTAAACATTTGAACTTACAAAATGACTGAGAAAACAAAATCCAAATTATAACATGTTGATATTAAATGCGAAAAAAGGCAATTGAGAAGTTTTATTGATTGAAATTAAATGTCCTATGAGTATCCTAGCGGAAGGACTTTAGTGCTTGAAAATCTGACATTAAAGTTCTATTTAAAGCTACGATAATTAATCACACCCAAATAGCAACTTGTTAGCAGTTTGATTAATCATTTGTATAGTATGGATTCGTTGAACTTAATGTTATTCAAACATGTAACTGACAATGGCGAAATGTCATAGAATAAATTAAACACTCTGCCTCTTCATATTGCTGTTTAGATGAATTTTAAAGGAAGTCTATTTAAACATTAAAAATAAACTTTTCTTATTAGTAACTTTATAATTAGGAAGAGACTTCGTGTAATCATAATCGTGTAATCGTAATCGACTGTAATCGATTACATTTCCTTGTGTAATCGTAATATAATCGTAATCCGGCAATTAAATTTTTCATGTAATCGTAATCTAGTCATAATCTAGAAGTTTGTTTTTTCGCGTACTCGTAGTCTAATCGTAATCCAGAAATTTCATTTGCCAGATAGTCGTAATCGGAGAACCTGTAATCGTAGCCGCTTTGATTACGAGACGATTACAAAACGATTACAGTTGCCCAGTTTTAGTTTTTTTTCTGCTTGCAGGGAAAAAGATTTTCACGGGGAGGCACAGGCATGCCCTGAAGGCAGGAAGTTCCCCTGGAGCTCCGACGTTTGGAGGGAGACAGGAACTCGATTGCATTATTTTTTTTTTTCTCATGGGAAAATATTTATATGAGTATTCATTTTGTTGTTGTTGTTGCTGTCGTAAAACGATCCACATGCCACACACGTACATTTTCTTCCATACATGTGGCGCTATCTAGCGGGTAACACGCAAACTAATTGTGCCAAGTGAAGAAGAAGGAATGTCGGTATTAAAGTTCACAGTATTAGGCGTCTAAATAGAATTCTTTAAAAAATTGGATTTTATAATTTGTCATAAGGTGAGCAATATCATATGAAGGGTCCACGGGAAGAACGATGAGAGTCCAATACAGCTGATTTTCCAAAAATTGAAAGCCGCACGGGACTTTCGTCGTTCTTCCCCAGTAAACTGTATCTTTGGGCTATTTTTTCAGTGTATTCTTATCGTTCTTTTCCCTATTATTAGTGCCACTAATGAACAACAGAATGCGGTAGAAACCTCAATATTGACGAAAAGTGGACTCTCATCGTTCTACCCGTGGACCCTTCATATGGATAATCAATAAAGAATATTTAATTATTCAATATTGAAGTTTACATTAAACAAAAAAATTTTATTGCATGACAGAAATGTTTTAATAACCGATATTTTTATCACACGCATTATCTTTTATGGTTTCTCGAATAAAACAAAAACTTTGATTTTGTTCCGTTACACAACAAAATTTTCGATGCTACTTCGAACTGATGTGACGTGCAATTAAGTATTTTCGCCTCAACAAACATTACTTCTCCCGTATAAAAGATTTCAGTTGCTGAAATTGAATTTCAGTTTATTCCTTGAAGATATTTCAACCATAAATTGTTTTAAAATCATTGCGTAACAAAGAGACTATCTCTTTTGTTAAACTCAACACTATAGGAGATTTACCCATTTGGGCAATAACAGAATATATCTGCTTCAGCTAAACAAATACCTTCAGCGTTCTAATCATGCATTTTATGGGCATCTGACTGTTGACACAATTCTAAGTATATGACATAAGCTACGGCTTCAAAGACTCTGTGTAAACACATAAATCATTATATCTAAAGACGCTGTGATAATAATTGTTTAGCGATCAGAGAGAGCATATTAGTCATGTTTTAATGCATTTTTGTATGATGTTTCGCATTGATCTGTGAAGAAAGAATGTTTGTTCTTTCAATTACTGAATATCTTTGTTCTTTACCGTACACACTTCGGTTGTTTCTATCGTTTCCAGTACAACAAAGAGAATATGAAGGGGTGGTGTTACATTGAAGTATAAGTTAGCTACTTCGGCAAATAGTTCTAACTCATCATCCTTCAGTATCCGACTAAAATCCTCTAATATTCTTAAATCAATATGTTAAATAATATACAAATATAACAAAATATACTAAATATCAATTCTTTAATTAATTCGGTAACAATGTTTTCATATTTTCAAAAATGAGAAAGTACATGATGTGCTCGAAAACTTTCAGTCCATATATACTGTTACGAATTTTCGGGGCAACCCGCTGCTCTGGGGCTTAAAATGATTTAAAATTCGTATTCTACGCTTCAAATAGATAAATTTTGCTTTTTGTTGCATCAAAATCGGCCAATTAGAACCGGAGATACGGAGGTTTCGCTTTCCCATATGTTTTTCTATGGGCTTCTAGAAATCTCGAGAAATATTAGTCCTAGAGCTTAGATCTCTTCACTTCTGAGGACTTATTTTTGGCGCCAAATTTGGCGATATTTCGCCAAAAGTCGCCAAGTTTGGCGACTTTTTGGTCATTTGGCGCGATTTTCCCAATGGGGCCTGGAAGTTGTTTTTCCTGCATTAAAAACGCATAATAACCTAACATTTCTCTTCTATGACGTAATCAAAATTCACGCTTTATGTAGAACCCTCGAGAAATTGACTTTTCTGGAAACCTCTTGTAGCTCCTGCGCCGGCTATTTATAGAAGAGCGCGTCGCCCCGACAGTCAGTGCGAGCTGAACGCTCGATGTGTGAATAGCTCTCGGTACGTTTGTGTGAATTGATAGTGCTATAGAAGCTGTGTTTTAGCTTGTTTTGTGAAGCTGTTTTCAAAGTGCTGTGTGTAAATTCTTCATTGCTGTGTCTTAAGGGATTGTGTACTATATCCCTTGAATATTTCTACGGAATTTTTGCGTGTGAAAGTGACTTATTTTGGTGTGAGAAATACAGCATTTGTGAGAGCTTCTGATCCAAGCGGATTGTTAAAAGCACGTTATTGCTAGATTGTGCTTGTGAATTGTGTACAGCTGATTGTACTACGAAGATCTAGAAGCAATAAAGTTTGTGTTCCATCCTGACAAGTGACTTTTTACTTGAACTTTTTACACCAACAGGACTTTAGAACGACGAACCCAAGGAGTAGCAGAGTAATTCCGCAACATTTGGTGTCAGAATCGGGGTTCTAAATAAAGACTTTAATTTTCCAGTTTATGGTTTTGACTAGACAAAAAATGGAAGAACAACTTCAAAAGCTCATGAATATGATGCAAGAAATGAAAGCCGGACAAGACGAGATGAAAGCCGGACAAGACGAGATGAAAGCTGGACAAGAACAGATGAAGGCGGATTTAGAGAAGAAAATTGAAGCAGGACAGAACGATTTAGAAAAGAAAATTGAAGCCGGACAGACCGATTTAGAAAAGAAAATTGAAGCCGGACAAGAACAGATGAAAGCGGATTTAGAGAAGAAAATTGAAGCCGGACAAGAAGGAATGAAATTGGGATTGGAGAAAATGGAGACTGCTTTGGGAAAATTAGAGAAATTCGAAAAGAGTGTGCAGGAAAGTCAAGAGATAATGGAGAAAAGAATGTCGCTCATAGAAGAAACTCAAACGAAATATGAACAAAGAATTGAAGGAAAAATAGAAGAAAATGTTAAGGAATTGCAGCAAGATATTTGCAGAATGCGGGAAGAATTTAAGAATAAAATTGAGGAGAAACTAGACTGGAAAGAAAATATAGTTTCGAAAATACAGGAAGAATGTGAAGCTAAAATGGAAGAAAAATTGGACTCTCTCGTCAAGCTGGGAAAGTTACCGGAAAACATCAGACTGTCGTCACGCCGCCCAGCAGTGAAACTTACCACTTATGACGGAAAGACTCCCTGGGAAGCCTACAAGACCCAATTTTTAATCGTCGCCAAAGCCAATGGTTGGAGCGAGTCCGAGAAAGCGGACCAACTGGCCGCTTCCCTTAGTGGAGATGCAATTAACGTATTGCAAACTATTGGAGCGACGAAGATAGGAGATTTTGACGCCCTCGCAAGTGCCTTGGAGATGAAATTCGGAGAGAAGTGCCTGAAAGAATATAGTAGAATCCAACTTAAGTCAAGGATGCAGAGATCTGGCGAGACCCTCCAAGAGCTGGCTTCCGACATAGATAGGCTGTGTCATCTAGCCTATGGCAGTTATCCTGATAATGTTCGAGAAGAAGTTGCAGTACAACATTTTATTGAAGGCCTCGTGGACTCTGAAATTCAGAAAGCATTGATCTTGGCGGATTATAAAGATCTCAGGTCTGCCCTCGTATTCGCCATGAAGCTAGAGGCAGCTCAGCTGGCCGTAAGAAAAGAGCGGCATAATGTTAGAGCTGTGTCATTCCAGGAGCCTACGGATGGAGAAATGGAGAGATTAGAGAATAAATTAAAGACCCTGGAAAATCTGGTGGAACGACAAGAACAGTCAGAGCCAAGAAAAGTGAAATGTTGGAGGTGCAACAGCGAGGGGCATTTACGAAAATACTGCGACGCACAAAAGAACTCTCGTCGTAAAGATCGCAGTTATCAACGCACCAGAGAAGCCCATGAAGGAAGACAGAAAAGAGACGACTTTCAGGAACAGAGGCTGAGGGATATTCAAAAGCCCCGTTTGAAAGTCTTACAGATTTCATCAGTGAATGGCGGCAGTGATGGACTATTCGTACTGGGATACGTTAATGGTTCCCCATGCCACATGGTGATTGATACTGGAGCGAACGTAACCATCATAAGGACGGATCTGGCCAAGAAACTGAACTTGAAGATTATCTGGACTCCGCCCTCGCTGACCCTCCAGACTGTGACAGGTGACAAGATCGAAGTGGGCGGAAAAGCGCAAGTAGAAATCACGTTTGGAAATGCCAGATACGACCATGTGGTATATGTCGCCAATATTACAGACTCTTTTATTCTCGGACTCGACTTTTTAAAATCGCACAAATTTAACTTGGACTTTAAGAATAATGAGCTTCGTTCAGACTCAGAAGAAATAGCTGCGTTCGATATTAGAAACGAAACTGTTTTGCCTGTTCAGCAAATAATAGCCCAGACTGATATCACTCTACCTCCCAGAACTGATTCCATAATTTCTGGAACAGTAAAAGAAAGCAATAAATTCCGCTTTGGATTAATCGAACACCCAAGCAATAGTGATTCCGTCAGAGGAGTACTTGTGGGAGCAACACTTGTGGACTTGTCGAGAACGGAAATTCCAGTTAGAGTAGTAAATGTGACGGACAAGTCGAAGGTGATAAAGAAAAATGAAGTGTTGGCGACATGCACTCCTGTTACCTGCATTAATAAGAACACCAACCAAACGACAGCTAAATCTTCCGAGTGCCTGACGAAGGAATTATTACAAGACGTGGAGTTAACGGCAGAACAGAGAAGCGCTGCGGAGAAAGTAATAGCTGAATTTGAAGACCTCTTCTCTCGTACTTCCGGTGACTTTGGCCGTACGAGGTTAACGCAGCATAAAATAGACACAAGCAGCCATTCTCCCATCAAGCAACATCCTAGGCGGCTGCCGTTTGCTAAGCAAGAAGAGGTGAACCGACTTTTAGAGGAGATGCAGCGTGATGACGTCATCGAGCCATCGACTAGTCCGTGGGCCTCGCCGATTGTTTTGGTCCGAAAGAAAGATGGTTCCACCCGGTTCTGTGTTGACTATAGACGTCTGAATGACATTACCAAGAAAGACAGCTACCCTCTTCCCAGGATAGACGACACATTGGACACTTTATCGGGAAACGAATGGTTCTCCACTCTGGATCTCAAGAGTGGCTACTGGCAAGTAGAAATCCATCCCGATGACCGTGAAAAGACTGCGTTCACCACGGGACAAGGATTGTGGCAGTTCAAAGTTATGCCTTTTGGACTCTGCAACGCACCGGCTACATTCGAGCGTCTAATGGAGACAGTGTTGAGAGGACTTTCCTACGAAGCATGTCTCGTTTATTTGGACGATATCATCATCGTCGGAAGGACTTTCGAAGAGCATCTCGAGAACATTCGAAAGGTACTACAGAAATTAAAAGAGGCAAACTTGAAACTAAGTCCATCGAAGTGTAATTTGTTTCGTCGGGAAGTACGTTACCTCGGGCACATAATATCCGCCCACGGAGTCCGAACCGATCCCGAAAAGACGTCCGCAGTCCAGAACTGGAGTCGTCCCGAGAATATCCACGACTTAAGAAGTTTTCTCGGTCTGTGTACTTACTATCGAAAATTCGTGAAGGGCTTTTCTCAAATTGCGAGACCTCTTCACAAATTGACCGAGACTGGACAGAAATTTCTATGGACTGAGGAATGTGAGGACGCATTCAACGAACTGAAGACGGCTTTAACATCTTCGCCGATCTTGTCGTATCCTCACCCTGACAAGCCATTTATCCTGGACACAGACGCAAGTAAGGAGAGTGTCGGAGCAGTTTTGTCCCAGGAGATAGATGGCCAAGAACACGTCATTGCTTACTGGAGCAAATGCCTTTCAAAGGCAGAACGTAACTATTGTGTTACGAGAAAGGAACTCCTTGCTATCATTAAGGCCGTGGAGCACTTCCATCATTACCTGTACGGCCGAAAGTTCCTGCTCCGAACGGACCATGCCTCTTTAACCTGGCTTCTAAATTTCAAGAATCCGGAGGGCCAAATAGCCAGGTGGATACAGCGACTACAAGAATATGACATCGAGATACGTCATCGGAAAGGGTCATCTCATGGAAATGCAGATGCTTTGTCGAGAAGGCCCTGCATAGACAGTTGTCGCTATTGCTCCAGGGCAGAGAAAAATTACCATCTGAAACATCCCGCTGTCCGCCAAGTTACATCATCGGCATCATCTCAAGATCCCTGGAGTGACGAAAATGTTCGGGCGGACCAATTAACAGACAGCGACATCAAACCTATTGTGGAATTTATGGAAAAATCCAGCGCTAAGCCCAGTTGGCAAGAAATATCATCTTACAGTCCGGCAACAAAACAGTACTGGGCTTTATGGGATTCGCTTCGCCTGAGAAATGGAGTCCTGTATCGTAAATGGGAGTCGGACGACGGCAAGATGCTCCGATGGCAGTTGGTACTCCCTCGCTCGAGGATTCCGAAGGTTCTAGAAGAACTTCATAATGGCTTAACTGGGGGCCATTTTGGCGTAATGAAGACCCTGCAGAAAGTTCGCGAGCGCTTCTACTGGGTTAGGGCTCGAGCCGACGTCGAAAAGTGGTGTCAAGCTTGTGACGCCTGTGCCGCCCGCAAAGGCCCGAAGAAACGAAGCCGTGGAAGACTACACCGTTATAATGTAGGAGCGCCTTTTGAGAGGATTGCCCTCGACGTCCTGGGACCTCTTCCGCGAACTTCGGATGGCAACAAATACATCCTAGTTGTCATTGACTACTTCTCTAAATGGCCCGAAGCGTTTCCTATTCCCGATCAAGAAGCTACGACCGTAGCAGAGGTATTGGTGCAAGAATGGATTTCCAGATATGGAACCCCTCTGCAACTTCATTCCGACCAAGGAACGAACTTTACCTCTGCAGTCTTTAAAGGACTATGCCAACTTCTCGGAATGGACAAAACCCAGACTACGCCTTTACACCCACAATCCGACGGCATGGTGGAGAGGTTCAATCGTACAATTTTGAACAACCTCTCGCTCCTGGTATCTAGGAATCAAGAGGACTGGGACAAGAAACTCCCCCTGTTCCTGCTGGCCTATAGGAGTGCCGTCCATGAGACTACCGGCTTCACACCTTCCCAGATGCTGTTCGGCAGAGATCTTCGTCTTCCCGCCGATCTACTGTTCGGCCGCCCTCCAGATGCGCCTTCATCGCCAGAGGAGTACGTGGGAAACCTTCGGGCACGGTTTGAAGATGTACATCATTTTGCTCGGGAGCGGATCAACCTGAACACGGAAAAGATGAAGACTCGCTACGACACGAAGGCTACGGGACACGAGTTCAACGCAGGTGACAAAGTTTGGCTATGGAATCCTACTCGACGGAAAGGCCTGTCTCCCAAGCTGCAATCGCCGTGGGACGGTCCTTACACAGTCCTAAACCGGCTGAATGACGTCATCGTACGGATTCGTAAGTCACCAAACTCGAAGCCAAGAGTTGTACATTACGATCGGCTTGCCATCTACCGCGGTTGTAATTAGCTCAGACCATGGTCACTATGGCGTAATTCCTCTTTTCTTTCAACTCTCATTTCTTTCCTGTCTTTCCCTTCTCTTCCTCTTTCTTCAACTCTCTTTCTCTCACCACTTACGCCATGTTTAGTGTACATATTTGTAATATATTGGATTTTATTAATGTGTATTTGTTATTACATTGATTACTTATTACAGTGTAATTATTTATTATGATGATTATTTATTTATTAATGTGTATTTGCTTATTGTGCTTGATTACTTGCTTGAATTATGTTCTTAAGATCTTGTTAAGTGTTATACAGTGAAGGTACCTGTGTGACCTCCTAACTAGGGATTGTACTGCCCGGGACGTGCAGTCCTTGGGAAGGGGGCAATGTTACGAATTTTCGGGGCAACCCGCTGCTCTGGGGCTTAAAATGATTTAAAATTCGTATTCTACGCTTCAAATAGATAAATTTTGCTTTTTGTTGCATCAAAATCGGCCAATTAGAACCGGAGATACGGAGGTTTCGCTTTCCCATATGTTTTTCTATGGGCTTCTAGAAATCTCGAGAAATATTAGTCCTAGAGCTTAGATCTCTTCACTTCTGAGGACTTATTTTTGGCGCCAAATTTGGCGATATTTCGCCAAAAGTCGCCAAGTTTGGCGACTTTTTGGTCATTTGGCGCGATTTTCCCAATGGGGCCTGGAAGTTGTTTTTCCTGCATTAAAAACGCATAATAACCTAACATTTCTCTTCTATGACGTAATCAAAATTCACGCTTTATGTAGAACCCTCGAGAAATTGACTTTTCTGGAAACCTCTTGTAGCTCCTGCGCCGGCTATTTATAGAAGAGCGCGTCGCCCCGACAGTCAGTGCGAGCTGAACGCTCGATGTGTGAATAGCTCTCGGTACGTTTGTGTGAATTGATAGTGCTATAGAAGCTGTGTTTTAGCTTGTTTTGTGAAGCTGTTTTCAAAGTGCTGTGTGTAAATTCTTCATTGCTGTGTCTTAAGGGATTATGTACTATATCCCTTGAATATTTCTACGGAATTTTTGCGTGTGAAAGTGACTTATTTTGGTGTGAGAAATACAGCATTTGTGAGAGCTTCTGATCCAAGCGGATTGTTAAAAGCACGTTATTGCTAGATTGTGCTTGTGAATTGTGTACAGCTGATTGTACTACGAAGATCTAGAAGCAATAAAGTTTCTGTTCCACCCTGACAAGTGACTTTTTACTTGAACTTTTTACACCAACAGGACTTTAGAACGACGAACCCAAGGAGTAGCAGAGTAATTCCGCAACAATACGCTTTTTTGAGATCTTGCATGCACTCATAAAACGAGTACAAGTATTTAAATTTAACTGTTACGTACTCGGATCTATTACAAGTTGACGAAGTACTCAGGAATGAGTACATTTTGCTTATTTCTAAGTAACTCGTTTTAAAAGTGCTATCAGTATTTTCCTAATAAAACTGAGGTCAAGAAAATGATTTTAAAACAATAAAATAGTACATATTGTTTTGTTGCAAATGATAAAAAAATTAAATGCAGTAAATTGTTTGTTCACCGGCACCGAACTAACCAAAAAAAATTTCGGATACCCCCTTCCTTCGGAACTCTCCAGGAACCTGTAGAGTTCCGAAACCCCAGTGATACCGCAGCAGGAAATCGATCATTTCTAGTACTCCTCCACCCCAACCGCCTGCAACCTGACTAGATCTGAAAGAACTGCTGCAGTACACTGATTTCCCTGATTTTATAATACCCTCTGCTAGTCACGTCGAAAGGCCGAAGCGTAGAATCCAACATTTCTAGTAGTAACTGCAAGATCCGTTTTCTGTTCCTAGTCAAAGTCCATCTCAGGATCTAGGAAGGAACAGGGCTCAAAACCCTGCGAGTGACGGAGGCCGGTGTTTTGACGTCGGAAAAACAGCCGGCTAATCTAGTATACCTAATACACCTCTATAAAGTTTCCATTGTTATAAGACGGTGGAAGCCAACAATGGATTCCAGCGATGAAACCGCTTGATTAAAATGCATTAAAACTGCATTGTTAAAATCTACTTTGGGAAATATAGTAGACAATGGATTAAACAAAATGAATCTTCCCCGCCATTGCCAAGCGGATATGACACTGAACAAGGTAGATGGCTGAAGTATGAAGGTCACGGGTTCGGGTCCATAGCACGGCTGATGATCTAATGGTCTGTAGTTTTGGACGATTTAGTTCAGAGAGAGAAAATACGCGTTAGAACCCCTTAAAAAGTCCTCCACCCATGGCACCGCAGACATACGCCTTGTGTAGCCTTTCCATAACACGAACAAGCAAACACACAAAGAAAATTATTAGAAAATGGAGAGTCTCAAATAGCAAAAGTACTAATTTATCCTTTAAGGGGATTGGAACGGACAGAAATGTGTAGTTTCTTTTACCCCTGCATCAAATTCAAGGAGTTTTGTGGCTGAGAGAGAGAGAGAGAGAGTTGACATCGACACAAAATCTCTAGAGCCAGGTTTGACCTGTTCACTTTCATTATTGCAAATATACCTTTCTGTGCCAAATGGGCTTCAGCTGGGTTCTTTGAATATTCTGCTAGCTGCCCCCCCCCCCCTACTTGGCTAGGTTGATAAGGCAGTGAACATGATAGATCTTCGAAGTGTGAAGGGCCCGGGTTCGCGCCTATCAAGGCTGTCGATCTAACGGTCTGGAGTTGTGTTCGGTTTTTTTTCAGATATAACCAGATGTGTAGAACTTTTTGAAAATTTTTCTGCCCCTGTTGGCAGATGCTCCTCGTGCCATAACAAAAAACAACAACATCATTGAATGCTCTGTTAAAAACCCAGCCCATAAGACCACAGCTTGACAACACCAGTGTCACCTGTCAACAGCAGCTTCTTTAAATAGAAAAGTATGAATAAGAACAATAGACGTAAATAAGTAAGTACAGTCATACCCGGTTAAAGCAATAGCCAATTTGTTAGGAAAATGTATTCTAATAAGCGAGATATTCCATTAAACTTGATCACATTGACTAATTATTACGGTTATGTACATTGAAAATGCAATATATTTACTGAGATATCCGTTTAACCGATATCCCACTCAGCGGTTCCGACAGTGGTTACTTATTTACGTAGACTCATATCTCAAACCTTCAAAGGCTTACATACCATATTTGTGATGACCAGTAAAATAAAATGAATTCTACTCCTGTGTCCTCATTACCGAAACTTTATTTATTTTTTTTTCATGTTGTCTGTGGTAATTAAAATTTTAAACATTTGAACTTACAAAATGACTGAGAAAACAAAATCCAAATTATAACATGTTGATATTAAATGCGAAAAAAGGCAATTGAGAAGTTTTATTGATTGAAATTAAATGTCCTATGAGTATCCTAGCGGAAGGACTTTAGTGCTTGAAAATCTGACATTAAAGTTCTATTTAAAGCTACGATAATTAATCACACCCAAATAGCAACTTGTTAGCAGTTTGATTAATCATTTGTATAGTATGGATTCGTTGAACTTAATGTTATTCAAACATGTAACTGACAATGGCGAAATGTCATAGAATAAATTAAACACTCTGCCTCTTCATATTGCTGTTTAGATGAATTTTAAAGGAAGTCTATTTAAACATTAAAAATAAACTTTTCTTATTAGTAACTTTATAATTAGGAAGAGACTTCGTGTAATCATAATCGTGTAATCGTAATCGACTGTAATCGATTACATTTCCTTGTGTAATCGTAATATAATCGTAATCCGGCAATTAAATTTTTCATGTAATCGTAATCTAGTCATAATCTAGAAGTTTGTTTTTTCGTGTACTCGTAGTCTAATCGTAATCCAGAAATTTCATTTGCCAGATAGTCGTAATCGGAGAACCTGTAATCGTAGCCGCTTTGATTACGAGACGATTACAAAACGATTACAGTTGCCCAGTTTTAGTTTTTTTTCTGCTTGCAGGGAAAAAGATTTTCACGGGGAGGCACAGGCATGCCCTGAAGGCAGGAAGTTCCCCTGGAGCTCCGACGTTTGGAGGGAGACAGGAACTCGATTGTATTATTTTTTTTTTCTCCCGGGAAAATATTTATATGAGTATTCATTTTGTTGTTGTTGTTGCCGTCCTAAAACGATCCACATGCCACACACGTACATTTTCTTCCATACATGTGGCGCTATCTAGCGAGTAACACACAAACTAATTGTGCCAAGTGAAGAAGAAGGAATGTCGGTATTAAAGTTCACAGTATTAGGCGTCTAAATAGAATTCTTTAAAAAATTGGATTTTATAATTTGTCATAAGGTGAGCAATATCATATGAAGGGTCCACGGGAAGAACGATGAGAGTCCAATACAGCTGATTTTCCAAAAATTGAAAGCCGCACGGGACTTTCGTCGTTCTTCCCCAGTAAACTGTATCTTTGGGCTATTTTTTCAGTGTATTCTTATCGTTCTTTTCCCTATTAATAGTGCCACTAATGAACAACAGAATGCGGTAGAAACCTCAATATTGACGAAAAGTGGACTCTCATCGTTCTACCCGTGGACCCTTCATATGGATAATCAATAAAGAATATTTAATTATTCAATATTGAAGTTTACATTAAACAAAAAATTTTATTGCATGACAGAAATGTTTTAATAACCGATATTTTTATCACACGCATTATCTTTTATGGTTTCTCGAATAAAACAAAAACTTTGATTTTGTTCCGTTACACAACAAAATTTTCGATGCTACTTCGAACTGATGTGACGTGCAATTAAGTATTTTCGCCTCAACAAACATTACTTCTCCCGTATAAAAGATTTCAGTTGCTGAAATTGAATTTCAGTTTATTCCTTGAAGATATTTCAACCATAAATTGTTTTAAAATCATTGCGTAAC
Organism: Cheiracanthium punctorium; assembly: GCA_038373885.1. Lineage (NCBI taxonomy): Eukaryota > Metazoa > Arthropoda > Arachnida > Araneae > Cheiracanthiidae > Cheiracanthium > Cheiracanthium punctorium. The sequence continues at coordinate 49,777 of JAWZYV010018633.1, forward strand.
AAAGAGACTATCTCTTTTGTTAAACTCAACACTATAGGAGATTTACCCATTTGGGCAATAACAGAATATATCTGCTTCAGCTAAACAAATACCTTCGCGTTCTAATCATGCATTTTATGGGCATCTGACTGTTGACACAATTCTAAGTATATGACATAAGCTACGGCTTCAAAGACTCTGTGTAAACACATAAATCATTATATCTAAAGACGCTGTGATAATAATTGTTTAGCGATCAGAGAGAGCATATTAGTCATGTTTTAATGCATTTTTGTATGATGTTTCGCATTGATCTGTGAAGAAAGAATGTTTGTTCTTTCAATTACTGAATATCTTTGTTCTTTACCGTACACACTTCGGTTGTTTCTATCGTTTCCAGTACAACAAAGAGAATATGAAGGGGCGGTGTTACATTGAAGTATAAGTTAGCTACTTCGGCAAATAGTTCTAACTCATCATCCTTCAGTATCCGACTAAAATCCTTGAATATTCTTAAATCAATATGTTAAATAATATACAAATATAACAAAATATACTAAATATCAATTCTTTAATTAATTCGGTAACAATGTTTTCATATTTTCAAAAATGAGAAAGTACATGATGTGCTCGAAAACTTTCAGTCCATATATACGCTTTTTTGAGATCTTGCATGCACTCATAAAACGAGTACAAGTATTTAAATTTAACTGTTACGTACTCGGATCTATTACAAGTTGACGAAGTACTCAGGAATGAGTACATTTTGCTTATTTCCAAGTAACTCGGTTTAAAAGTGCTATCAGTATTTTCCTAATAAAACTGAGATCAAGAAAATGATTTTAAAACAATAAAATACTACATATTGTTTTGTTGCAAATGATAAAAAAATTAAATGCAGTAAATTGTTTGTTCACCGGCTCCGAACTAACCAAAAAAAATTTCGGATACCCCCTTCCTTCGGAACTCTCCAGGAACCTGTAGAGTTCCGAAACCCCAGTGATACCGCAGCAGGAAATCGATCATTTCTAGTACTCCTCCACCCCAACCGCCTGCAACCTGACTAGATCTGAAAGAACTGCTGCAGTACACTGATTTCCCTGATTTTATAATACCCTCTGCTAGTCACGTCGAAAGGCCGAAGCGTAGAATCCAACATTTCTAGTAGTAACTGCAACATCCGTGTTCTGTTCCTAGTCAAAGTCCATCTCAGGATCTAGGAAGGAACAGGGCTCAAAACCCTGCGAGTGACGGAGGCCGGTGTTTTGACGTCGGACAAACAGCCGGCTAATCTAGTATACCTAATACACCTCTATAAAGTTTCCATTGTTATAAGACGGTGGAAGCCAACAATGGATTCCAGCGATGAAACCGCTTGATTAAAATGCATTAAAACTGCATTGTTAAAATCTACTTTGGGAAATATAGTAGACAATGGATTAAACAAAATGAATCTTCCCCGCCATTGCCAAGCGGATATGACACTGAACAACTTAGATGGCTGAAGTATGAAGGTCACGGGTTTGGGTCCATAGCACGGCTGATGATCTAATTGTCTGTAGTTTTGGACGATTTAGTTCAGAGAGAGAAAATACGCGTTAGAACCCCTTAAAAAGTCCTCCACCCATGGTACCGCAGACATACGCCTTGTGTAGGCTTTCCATAACACGAACAAGCAAACACACAAAGAAAATTAATAGAAAATGGGGAATCTCAAATAGCAAAAGTACTAATTTATCCTTTAAGGGGATTGGAACGGACAGAAATGTGTAGTTTCTTTTACCCCTGCATCAAATTCAAGGAGTTTTGTGGCTGAGAGAGAGAGAGAGAGAGAGTTTACATCGACACAAAATCTCTAGAGCCAGATTTGACCTGTTCACTTTCATTATTGCAAATATTCCTTTTTGTGCCAAATGGGCTTCAGCTGGGTTTTTTGAATATTCTGCTAGCTGCCCCCCCCCCCTACTTGGCTAGGTTGATAAGGCACTGAACATGATAGATCTCCGAAGTGTGAAGGGCCCGGGTTTGCGCCTAGCAAGGCTGTCGATCTAACGGTCTGGAGTTGTGTTCGGTTTTTTTCCAGATATAACCAGATGTGTAGAACTTTTTGAAAATTTCTCTGCCCCTGTTATCAGATGCTCCTCGTGCCATAACAAAAAACAACATCATTGAATGCTCTGTTAAAAACCCAGCCCATAAGACCACAGCTTGACAAAACCAGTGTCACCTGTCAACAGCAGCTTCTTTAAATAGAAACGTATGAATAAGAACAATAGACGTAAATAAGTAAGTACAGTCATACCCGGTTAAAGCAATAGCCAATTTGTTAGGAAAATGTATTCTAATAAGCGAGATATTCCATTAAACTTGATCACATTAACTAATTATTACGGTTATGTACATTGAAAATGCAATATATTTACTGAGATATCCGTTTAACCGATATCCCACTCAGCGGTTCCGACAGTGATTACTTATTTACATAGACTCATATCTCATACCTTCAAAGGCATGCATACCATATTTGTGATGACCAGTAAAATAAAATGAATTCTACTCCTTTGTCCTCATTACCGAAACTTTTTTTTTTTTTTTCATGTTGTCTGTGGTAATTAAAATTTTAAACATTTTACCTTACAAAATGACTGAAAAAACCAAATCCAAATTATAACATGTTGATATTAAATGCGAAAAAAGGCAATTGGGAAGTTTTATTGATTGAAATTAAATGTCCTATGAGTATCCTAGCGGAAGGACTTTAGTGCTTGAAAATCTGACATTAAAGTTCTATTTAAAGCTACGATAATTAATCAGACCCAAATAGCAACTTGTTAGCAGTTTAATTAGCCATATGCATAGTTTGGGTTCGTTGAACTTAATGTTATATAAACATGTAACTGACAATGGCAAAATGTCATAGAATAAATTAAACACTCTGCCTCTTAATATTGCTGTTTAGATTAATTTTAAAAGAAGTCTATTGAAACATTAAAAAATAAACTTTTCTTATTAGTAACTTTATAATTAGGAATTCTTTATAAAAAATATAAATGATAAAAAAATAAACACACTAAACAGATAGCTTCACTAATTATATAGCGGGATAATGTACTGCATGCATTCAAAAAAATGTCTACTTCTTCTTTCTCACTAACATGAAATCAAAGAGTCTGCAAATTTTGAAATACACACATCAGATATGGAGAAACACGCACAAATATATTAAATCAAATTTCTTGTTTTAAGTACCAATATTATTCCTCAAAACTGCATTAAATTGATTTCACTTACGTTTTCTTTTAATCCATCTTGAAAACCAAATATTACTTATGGAATACCATGGGTTTATATGTTTCTTTTTGTGTTTTTCGTACCCTATGAATTATTGAACACGCCATTTATGTAATGGAATTGTAAAACCACTGATATTTAATTTTAAACACGCCAAACAATATTTTAAACGTAAATTATGAAACTGTACCTATAAGCTAGTGCAGGAGATATTATTTTATGCAAGCGAATTTCAGTAGAAATGTAATACTTTTACTGCATCGGTATACAGAAGTTACAATGTTTAATTTTCCATTTTGCACAGTTTTGCCTTTGGATTTCTTTTAAAAATCGGGTTTTCTTGCATGAATTACACAGTTTTACAGTTTACATGGCATCGTTCAAGGTTGTTTTTCCTGTTAAGTCAGAACACAGTTTGAGAGGTTTCTCCTGTTTCAAATTTTTATCATTTAATCACTTTAATATAAAATATTAACTGAAACCGTGGATAAAACTTTAAACTGTCTAATATTCTTCCTGAAATGCAAACAACATGTCAAATTTATCTGATTCAAAGCATTTCCATTTTATTGAAAAAGTCAAGCCATGAATGATCAGAAAACACACAGACTCCAGCGATATATTTGTGAACCATGAACAAAGAAACAGAATACCTATTTTTCAGAAATATTTTATTTATATTCTCATGTGACGCCACACCTATTATTTCTCTTTGTTGTACTCGCAACGATGTTGAAACAGCGTATGGGAAGAGAGAACAGAAATAGTCAATGCAAGTAAGATAACAGAAATTCTTCCTTCACAGAGTGTAAAGTCACTCGCAAAAATACCTTAAATGGTGATAAACATGCTCCCTCCGATAAATGAAGTTTATTTTCAGATCAATAATATAATTAATTATATGTTTATTTAACAGCTTTAAAGCCGCCGTTAATGCTACATTTAGAATAGTGGTGGGAATCAAATAGGGAATGCAATCCCGCACTGTTTTTCGTCCTGCGGGATTTCGGGAGTGAGATTCATTGATCCCGCGGGATTGACATTTTATTTAGTTAGGACTTCATTTCAACAGAGAAAAGTAGAAAAGTGTAAGATTTTAAGCACTATGAAGTTTATCTTAATAATAATTAATCTTGTGAGATAATTAGTACAATAACTTAAAAATATGAAAATTATAATCATGATATTCATAATAATATACTAAGTTATGTCTTATGTTAGTTGCTAAAGATGACGAATATACAATTTATAGATATGTTAACATAAGTTATTTTCTTAGTTGCTGAAAATATAACGTACAAAATCGAACAAATCCAATGAACCATTTCCTAGTCTAGATTTAATTTTGGTAAAATAATTAAAAGTGTGAATTATAAAAAAATTAAAAACTAAAATAAAACCTTTTTATAATTAGTTCGTGACTGTTCGCTAAGAGATCAATAGTACGAAATATTTCTGTTTTTGCAGAATGGGAACTTGGCGAAAAAGTTAGATTACGATGTTTAGATTTAGATGTTCGATTCAGACTCCCATTGGAAGATGATTTAAAAAATAAAACTTTAAATTAAAATTTGTAATTATTGATCCGTTTATTGTTAGATCATAGACATAAATATACAAAATTTTCTGTTTGTTGATTGGGAAAGCAGCGTGAAACTGTAATAAAAAAAAATTATTTCTCAGTGTCAATCCCGCGGGATTAGAATCGTAATCCCGCGGGACTAGTCCCACAAACATTTTTGCGGGATCCCGCAGGATCCCGTTCCCGCGGGATCGGGATTGCGTTCCCTACAATCAAATACCCATTAAGCACAAGATTAGAAAGCTGAGGCTATTTATTTAGCTCAGGCAACAATATTATGATAATGCCGATGTGGGTAAATCTGGTTTAGAGGTGTGTTTAACAAAAGAGACGAAGCTATTTGCAACGGAATGATTTTATAACACTTTTTAAAAAGTGATACTTAGTGCAAAATTTTCATTTTTTTTTTTCTGAAAGTTTCGTAACGGATACAGGTTTATCGTTTACAGTAGATAGTATAGCATGTGAAGGTGCAACCTAAATCTCATTTAATGGTATCAGGTTGTAACGAAAGTTTTCCGCCATATCTGCCTGAAAAACTAACTTCTAACTCCATAGATAACTGATTTTGAACTTTCGGTACCAAACCTGCACAGTGTCACATGATACAACAATAGTACTTAAAGCTGTACTCATAATTTGTTGATATTATGTAGCTGACTTTTTGCAACACAAATGGAAGTAAATGATGGTTCTAATCCTCTAGAGTGATAGTTCCATTTGGGACACCTTATACTTAATGATAACTATATTTTTTACAGTTTTCACAACACAGTGTTATAAAGCAAGCCTCTTTCTTTCAAATGCCAAAAATCGTTTGACAAAATATGAGCAAATACGCCAACGCGAACTGTGTGCTGACGATGTTTGCGGTGGCGGGAAACTTTCGTTACAACCTAATACAATTAGTTTCTTCATATTTATGTACCAGATTCACACACTTTCTTTCTCAACTACGGTGTAAAAAAAAAATTGTTTTATCAAGTACGGCATAGTCAACCTTCCCACGCTGGTCGGGACAGAAGTTGTCCCGTTCCGTGTTGTAAACCGAGAGTCGGCTTGCGGGACTACTGCTGTGTCCCAGGAGTTCACTTCGCTCTTTCCAGAATATTCGAAGCAGTTTCACTTCTTGCCGGGAAGTTGTGTAATGTTCGGAAGAAACGGGAAACGATACAGTCTGTGAAACTAATAGAGCAAGAGCCCGCAGCCGCCAGACCTTCGTCATAGTATAAAAGCTGAAACTTTCTCTGCGCATATTCCAAAATAGAGGTAGGAACAATCGGCCACTATAAAGTTTTTATGATCGTGGCTTTGGCAGTTAACAGGTGGCAAAGGTGTATAAAATTGCAGAAAATTTTCGTCATTTCATAAAGCTTAATTTTTTTTTTATATGTTCTTCTTCGCAGTACTAGAAATCACTTTATCCCTTGCCAGACAGTTTTCCATCGTGGCAAACCCCCGCCAGACAACTTGAAAGTCATGGAAAACGTAATTCTATTACGAGCGCGCTGCAGCATCGTAAGAAAGTTCAGAAGTAGCAGTATAAAATGTGCTTGGCACTTTGTGACAGCTTGACGTACTTCGTCGCGGGAGTTTACGAACACAACAGTTTTCCATGACTTTGAGATTGTCTGGCGGGGTTTGCCACGATGGAAAAGTGTCTGGCAAGGGATAAAGTGATTTCTAGTATTGCGAAGAAGAACATATAAAAAAATTAAGCTTTATGAAATGACGAAAATATTCTGCAATTTTATACACCTTTGCCACCTGTTACGTGCCAAAGATATGGTCATCCAAACTTTATAGTGGCCGATGGTTCCTACCTCTGTTGGGGGGTATTCGCAGAGAAAGTTTCAGCTTTTATACTATGACGAAGGTCTGGCTGTCGCTACCTCTTAGACTATAAGAAAAGAACTCCGTAAACAAAAAAATAGAGAGTTTTACAAAGAGCATTTCGGTTATAGGTCAATTAAATTTCGGTTTTTGTAATTAGTCGGTTGTATGCTATCAACTGGCCAGATCCAGTTCTAACAGCTTTCGGATGTCGTTTAGCCAAACAGAAGAATCCCTTGACGCTAGCTCAAGTGACCTCAAGGCAGGCCAGGGTTTAACAACTTCGCTCTCTCATTGACTTGCGGAGACACCCTATCCCCTATAACAGAAATTTCATCCCTTATAACGGAAATACATATCGGGATGTGATTTTAGATATGTTCTTCGTTTCAAATACTATTTATTCCGTTTAATGGAATATGGTTAATATCCATATCCCTCTTATTGCAATATATTTTCGTAAGGAAATTGGCTGCTCCATTAACCCTTTGATGCACAACCTTTTCCTAATGCTGAAAAAAGGGGCAGCCGTTGCCATTCCTCGATTTAACACATTGCCCGATTTAACTACCAGCAACATGGCGGTCGATTAAATCGCCCATCGCGTGCCACAAAGCTAAAGGACATTTTTGACACAGGTCTCTAAATCTGCGTGACTGACAGCAGTCAAAGCGTTAGAGTTTTGCTTGCTCACTGCAAGGACACCGCGAGTTAAAGGGCTAAGCGGGTTCCATTTCACACGAAAAAAGTAAACCGCACGTTCGAGTGTGTGCTAAACTATTAACATTGAGTAGTCAAGGGTTATTTCGTAAAGACAGTACACATAAGCAATCAAGACTACTCAATTTATTTAATATTGAAGTTAACATAAAACAGAAAAATTTTATTCCATGACAGAAATGTTTTAAACGCCCGGTAAATATATCACAAATTATCTTTTATGGCTTGTCAAATAAAATAATAACTTCGATTTAGCTTTGTTACATAACAAGATTTTCGACGCCTCACCGAGCTGATGTGACGTGAAATAAAGTGTTTTTGCTTCAATAAACATTCTTTCCCACATGGAAAATATTTCAGCCACCATAATTGAATTTCTGTTTATTTTTATTTCAGTATATTTCAACCATAAAGTGTTATAAAATCATTGCGTAACAAAGAGATTTATCTCTTTTGTTAAACATAACACTATAGGAGCTTTACCTGTTTCGGCAATAGCAGAATATTTTTGCCTCAGCTAAACAAATAGCTCCAGCGTTCTAATCGTGTTTTCATGCGTTATTTGACTGTTGACATAATTACAAATATATAACGTAAGCGACGGCTTCGATTTCCCTAAATAAACACATGAATAAGGATATCTTATGATGTTCTGATAATAATTTTCATCAATCAGAAAGAGCATATTTATCACAATCTAATGCTTTTTTTGAATGACTTTTAGCATTAATCTGTGAAAAAGGATGTCTCTTATTTTACTTATTGAATATATTTGTTCTTTTTCGTTCACTTCTGTTGTTTTTGCATCGTTGCCACTAAGTATACCAAAGAAAAATTGAAGGTGTGATCAATGAATCAAATATTTTCTTAAATTAGTTTTAACTCATGATCCCCTTAATTATATCGTGGGGTGCTTTTTGCG
>JAWZYV010018634.1:5000-32883 GCA_038373885.1 Cheiracanthium punctorium
AACCCACGACCCCGAGATTAAGAGTCTCGTGCTCTACCGACTGAGCTAGCCGGGCGACGGAACGTGGTCTCCTGGTTCAGTTCTAATAGATAAAACCCTTTTCAGTCTCCGTCCGCGCGAGCAGGTGCAACGGGTGCAATTTCTATAAGTATGGGATGGGTAATGAAGAATGGTATCAACACACAAGCAGTCGTGGCCGAGTGGTTAAGGCGATGGACTTGAAATCCATTGGGGTTTCCCCGCGCAGGTTCGAATCCTGCCGGCTGCGGTTTGACTTTTAAATATTTCTTTTTAAACGAATTACCTATATTTTCTTTCCTTTTGACAGTTATGATAATGTTGAGAAATATGGTTGGAAGTGCCTAACATTTTTATTAAAACGAAACATCTCCCTGTTTCTGCAGGTTCTCCTTTCACAAAAATAAGGGCACAACGTACCACAAAATAACAGCAACACAAAGTCTTTCGCCCAACGTGGGGCTCGAACCCACGACCCCGAGATTAAGAGTCTCGTGCTCTACCGACTGAGCTAGCCGGGCGACGAAACGTGGCCACCTGGTTCACTTCTAATAGATAAAACCCTTTTCAGTCTCCGTCCGCGCGAGCAGGTGCAACGGGTGCAATTTCTATAAGTATGGGATGGGTAATGAAGAATGGTATCAACACACAAGCAGTCGTGGCCGAGTGGTTAAGGCGATGGACTCGAAATCCATTGGGGTTTCCCCCGGGGTCGCCGCGACTGGAGTGGAGAAAGAGAGAGGAAAGCAAGAGGGGGTCTGGGTACTGGTTTTCGTGACGTCACAAGAAAGGATGGGATTTCGAACAGTTTGCATTGAGTTCAATGGAAGAAATGGAATTAATAATGCCAGTAAATACGAGTAGCTTAATTTTTTATGACGCATTGAAATAGCATTTTCGTTTTACAACACTTTGTTCTTAAATAATAGTGAATCAACAATATTTTTTGTCAGAAATTAATGAAATAAATTGGTACTGAATTTGAATCAGTTTCAGCAATATGTGTAGTGTGTTCTGTATTTCGGGCTAGCATATACATTCTAAATACTATCATGGTTACTCACTGTTATCATTTAGCTAAAATAATATGTATATGTATTGAATTTTATTCGTTGTATAAGCATAAAGGCATATTTATTGTTTATAATTTTTATTACTTTTACTTAAAAACTGGAGCCGTTTGAATAGCTAATTTGGGGATGTATAATGATTTCATCAAGCAGCAAATTTACTTTTAATTCATGAGGCTGTAATTTTTCGGCCTTTTTTCTCAGATAACTGCTGTTTTCTACACCATCGGCATTGTTTTCTACACAAATTTTTGTACATAATTTTCTGAGATTCCGTTCATGCGGAAGACACAAAAGTCCGAGATTGTATATTTCTTTATAACAGATGGGGGATTTAATATAAATGGAAAAGGCATAAGCGATTAAATCTGGGCTATACTTTCGAGCTTTGGGCTTTAAAACTGTTAATGACAGTTGCTCTTCCAGAAACTTAATTTTATCCAATATATTTTGATCAATGTTTTCATCTTGCTGCTCGATGAACAATGCGAGTTGCTTTAAAATTGAGTTAATATCCATATCCGTATTCATATTTATTTCCGAATTTTCCACAAATTCCAATATACAGTTCAGCTGGGAATACTTCTTTAATAAATACCTTCCACTTTTTTGTTTTTCTAAGAATACAGAAAACAGATTTTTCTTTGTTCTTTTTTGATTTATAAATACATCAACAGTGAGATCCGCATTTACCTTTACGCTGCTTGATACGTGCAGTGGAAGTGGATCTGCGTTTAATTTATAATAAATTATGAAATTTTCCTTAACGTAGTTTTGCCATGAAACTCTTGATGTATTTCTCAATTTCAAGTCTTCAAAAGAAGTTATAATATCCATTGCATTATTTTTTTTGGTTGCTTCAATATCTTTTTTCAAAACGTTTTCTCTTCTTTTAGAAGGATCAGTTCTTTCCTGTTTTTTGGTGATGTCCGATAGATAGGCTGGTAAGTTTGAAAAAATACACGGGATAGCATTCTGTTTTAATTTGTAATGTTTTCTTTTTACATTTAAATGTGTTCCATCTGATTTTGAAACTGTATCCTCTTTTACAACATCTTCATCACGAAAATGTTGAATACAAACGTATGTATTTTTTCTTGGGGACCAATTTTTTCTTGGAATTTTTTTTATCCATTCAGCCCGCTTTTCAACGTTCTGGGGAAACATAAAAACATTTACGTTTTCTCCCCTTTTATAGTTAGCTTTACAGCCTGGGACGCAGCAAGACGAAGGCATAGTGATTGCTAGAACAAAAGAACAGAAATCAATAAAACTAAGGCAAAATACGGACAGTTTTATATTTTTATGTACACTATAGCTTAATAACTATTATCAAGTATGTTGTATTAAGAATACAGATTGCTGACTTACCATTAACATCCAAGAAAGGCACAAAACATCATAGTTTCTTGTACTTTTCCCTATGATTCCAATGCTTTTAACGGCGAAAAGTCCATCCTTTCTTGTGACGTCACAGCACCTCGACGCGTCCAGTACCCAGGCTCGCCTTGTAATCGACACTCTCCCCCTCCCCTCCCTTCCCGGGGGCTCCGTTTCCCCGCGCAGGTTCGAATGCTGCGGTTTGACTTTTAAATGTTTCTTTTCAAACGAATTACCTATATTTTTTTCCTTTTGACAGTTATGATAATGTTGAGAAACATGGTTGGAAGTGCCAAACATTTTTATTAAAACGAAACATCTCCCTGTTTCTGCAGGTTCTCCTTTCACAAAAATAAGGGCACAACATACCACAAAGTAACAGCAACACAAAGGCTTTCGCCCAACGTGGGGCTCGAACCCACGACCCCGAGATTAAGAGTCTCGTGCTCTACCGACTGAGCTAGCCGGCCGACGGAACGTGGCCACCTGGTTCTGTTCTAATAGATAAAACGCTTTTCAGTCTCCGTCCGCTCGAGCAGGTGCAACGGGTGCAATTTCTATAAGTATGGGATGGGTAATGAAGAATGGTATCTTACACAAGCAGTCGTGGCCGAGTGGTTAAGGCGATGGACTTGAAATCCATTGGGGATTCCCCGCGTAGGTTCGAATCCTGCCGGCTGCGGTTTAACTTTTAAATGTTTCTTTTCAAACGATTTACCTATATTTTCTTTCCTTTTGACAGTTATGATAATGTTTAGAAACATGGTTGGAAGTTCCTAACATTTTTATTAAAACGAAACATCTCCCTGTTTCTGCAGTTTCATCTTTCAGAAAAATAATGGCACATTGTACCACAAATGGATTTACTATTATAAGATAATTGCTATAATGCGTAATATAAACAAGGGTGACACGTATTCCTTATTTAAAATGAAATTGAAAAATTACCTAAACAGAAAATGAGTACTTTATTGAAGTATTTTTTGAAAGAGATACAATTTGTGTCTGTTTTAAGTTTTTACTTTTCTCTGAAACAACCATTTTTTCATGTCCGTATTTTACCTTAAAAACAGATCTCTAACCTATTCGTTTGTAGCCGCTTCGGAATTTTCGATAATTTCATCCGTTTACCCTAAAATCTCTTGTGTTAAAAGTTTAGCTTCCTCGCCATTACAAATAGCGGAAAATTCCTCGTCAGGGACGGAATGAGCCCCTGAAAGGCACAAAAATTTAATTTTTAAAACGTTTATATACACGAATAGTTTAGTTAATTTAAATCAACCTCTAATTAATTTGATTAAAAGGATTTAAAGTACGCTTACCTTCGCCAGACTCCTGACCTTGAGTTTTTCCGCTCAAAATTATAGCATGGAGTGAGTAGAATTTCCCGGGAAAAATAGATGGGCGATCCCACTGGGTGGCCGTTTAGAGGGAGTCGGGTGGCCGCTGATAGAGGTTATTTTAACATTAGGTCTATGAGTCGGAAAATCCTTGCCATGTAAAAATCTGTTCGTTCCCGTAGTCGCAAGATGGCCCCATATTCGATTACGGGCCCTATGGACACAGGATCAGAGACGGGTCCCATCCCCCCCCCCACACACACACACACTTTTTCTTCCCAGCCGTATGCTGCATTAAAATTGCACTGTTATTTCTTGCCCATACTCTTTTTAGAATGTAATCTAACCTGCAAATATAGGGAATAATTGAATCGGTGAGTGTAGATACCACCTCAGTCACAAAAAGGAAATTTTTCAGGAGAGAGAAAAAACTTCATAACTCCTCCAAATTTTCATATATTTAAACTTCTTTTTTTCCTCTGTCATAACATGCATTTATGCTTCTGTTATGCAAATATTACCCAATTTCGACATCAATTAGGCTCAGGAAAATTTAAAATTTGATTCGGACTTATGCTGTTTCTGCACTCAACTGATTTTTAGTCAGCTGAAAACTTTGAAAAGGGTAATCATTCAAATCAAATCAAAGCAAATCAAATCGCCATTTATGGTCTAACCCTATTTATGGTATAAAAAAGTCAAGAACATGAATTTAAGAGAAAAAAAAAAATGTGCTTTGCTTGCAGAAAATTAAGAGATGAAAATCTAACATAGAAGCTGGAATAACTATTTTTTAGAAAACCACCCCTAGGGCAGGGCAGGTGGCCAATAATAGTGTTAAAATACATCATTCTCGACCATTGATTCATTGTCGTGTATCGACCATTGATGATTGTCGCTCATCTTTCGAAAAAGAAGCCCCGTATCTACGAAACTACTCAACAGACTAACGTCGTTCTTGGCCTCAACACGCATCTTGCCCTTCTAAGCTTATTTTCATCGAAAACGATTTTTCGCATTTTTGTGACTGAAGTGGTTTCTCCACTCACCGATTCAATTATTGGTAACTACTTTATAAGTCCAAACTAAACTTTATTTATAAAACTATGTTACTTAAAAATGGCAAAATGATAAGAGTGAAGTACCCTATGAATGCATTTTGTTTCATATACTAGAAGAGCTAAACTTTAAGATTGCTAGTAATGGTTACATTTGACTTATCATTTAAGGCTGTTTCACTTGAAAATCATGCAACTTTTTAAAAAATTGAATTGCACTTGAGACTCGGAAAATTTTAGAATGTAATCTCTTCACAAGTTGCAGTGTGAACTGACATTGAGAATGAACCTATAAGAGTTATACGAAATTGTCAGGGGAAAATGCTAAATACAAGGAATTTCGCGATATTTTCAAAAACAGGTAACTCCTCGCACTCGGCCTCACTTTTGAAGGCAATTTCTGTGCTTGTGAATTTTTTCTGAAGGTTGCTCGAGCGCTCGAGACATACAGCTTAACTGTTGATGTCAGTCCATAGTGCAAGAAATTTTTCCGGGTGTTCAACATCATGGGTTTGTTTTTCAAAGCTGTTCAAAAGTCCTGTGATGACGATCGCTCTTCGGGTGGAACGCCCTTAATTGAACGCCCTTGGTTGTTCGATATGTCATTCGAATAAACTAATGATGCCAGGCACTTCAAAATTTGGAAATTGTCTCTTTACAAGCTCTACTACATACTGAAATAAACGATCCATCTGTATCCGTTTCAAAACTTTTAGAAAAAAATCTTAAAAATCGGAAATCTTCGCAAAACATGTCACTCTTCGAAAAATTTTGCAGCTCAGATCCCTGTTTAAGAATTTTTTCTGAAATTTTCACAAACGCCACAACGTTTTCGCTTATTGCAGTGTGTAAACCAGCTTATGAAGAACCACCTGGAATTTTTTGGAGACCCTGGTGCTATTAGTTTATTTGAATTTGTGTACCAAGACTAAAAACAGAGTTCTTTTATTTTTCGACATACACCTTTAAAACAAAAACTTATACATTATAAAAATTCCATCCACTTACGGCACCCCCCAAAGACCGGGCCCGGAGGCAATCGCCCCTCCTGTCCCTCTGATGTCGGTGGGTCTGGCAGGAAGAAAGGATGGAGGTAATACGCACATAAGTTTACGCAACTCGCGCAATGTCAATTTTGCCAAACTTTTATGATAAACGGTTTATTATAAATATGTTGTTTGAAATTTTAAGCTGCAATTAGCTGTAGTCATCTAAAATTTCGTTGGATAAAAGGTGAATTATATTTTCTAGTTTGTTTAGTTACAGCAATTAAAAATTGAAACCACGTAGGGTTGGACTCGCCCCCCCCCACAGAGGTCTACCTAGCCCCACCCTTTTGGGGGCCATCAAGGGAGTATTAAAGAGGAGAGGTTCAAGAGTTCCTGACACTCCCCCCCCCCCCTCCCGAAATTTTGATTTTTTCACTAAAATGATAATGATGTAGTCCTTTTGTGAAAAATTCCACCTTTTTACCGTTTGGACCCCTCAGAATTTTTTTAACCCCCTCCAAAATGTTTTTTCTGGATACGTGCCTGCGGGCCATGTATGTAAAAAAGAACAAAATGAAGGAATTTTCCAAGTGAAATAAACGTAGGTTAGTACAGAACTATTCTATTATATTTTCCAAATAGGTGAATTGTCTTCACTATTGAGAACGTCATTTATGCGATGAAAAGTAGTGAGAAATAATTTTAACACATTTATAATTCATTTATTTTTAATTGAAAGTTATAACTTAAAATCAAAAAACTTTTGAATTCGTTGAATTTACTAAAATGTTTTTAATATTTTCGTAAACGACTGCCAAAAAATATCTAAACCGTTTGCAACGAAATATCTATATTACAGCAAATTTGGAATTTCTCAACTGGAACTAAACCGAGCGAGTTTGTTGTAGGGAGATTCCACTGAATTGGATCTGCTTGCATTTCATAGAGAAATAGTTTCAACAGAATCCTACAGATGGCGCAAGAGTGGGCGAAACAGCCTAGTCGGCACCGTTCGGTTCCGCGATTGTCTGTAAATTTAGTGAATGATAATGCACTGCATATGTTGACGACTTTTCTGCCAGGAGAGGGAGGGGGGTGGATGAGGGCTGTTAACAAATTCGATGGCTAGGTCATTACTCCCCACTCCTCATTAAAATTAGACTGAAATGAAGTATTTTTGTCAATAAGTAAATGCGTTAATTATTGGATTATGAGAGGTTTTAAACAGAGATTTGTAGTTTTATATGTTTCTAGCAATATACTAATTGTAATAAAGTGTTAATCACTGTAGCAGGACATCCATTCCTAACAAAATTGTAGGAGATTTGTTGTCTTGAAAATTATACAAAATTAATTTCATATAACATAGTTTAATTGTTTTTTTTCATTAAAATGATATCGTCTGCAGGAAGCATATTGATATAAGGGGGTCTGTTTACACAAAACGAAATCTTTCGAATGCGAAACGTTTCCGCGCTTTTCCAGAAGAGCATGAAATTCGATCTAGGTCTATAATAAAAATGGAATATGAATTTATTTATTTTAGGTGAAAGAGGATGAAATATTTTGAGTGTAGACATGTTTCCGTCCAATGATTTTTTTTTTTTTTTTTCGCTGTAATTGCCTCCACAACGGTCTTTGACTTCAAGTGTTAGTTAATATTTTGTTAATATTAATTATGAAGCAAATAAAAAATCATGGGGAGAGAAAGTTCAGCGAAAAAGCATGCTTTGGAATTGCGGGACTTTTCGTCGGGCAGTTTGAAATAGTCATGGGAAATTTACAATTTAACCACGAATTAAGATTTTGTTGTTACGGTAAAACCCTCAATAACAAAGGATCGAAAAGAAATAACGTTTGATGCGGGATAATGCTAACGTAGGACTTGGAGTAAAATAAAGTGCTCACAATGGAATAAAGTATAACTTAGATACGCACTTTTTATTTCTGTCTCTGCAATATTTAGAACTTTGTTTTTACTACAGTAAAACCTCGCTATATAATGATATTCGATACAATCAGGGGCGTAGCCACGGGGGGGGGTTAGGGGGGTCATAACCCCCCCCCATGAGGAATTTTTTGCCATACAAAATGTATATTCTTCACTCCTTTATCACACACATGTATGCATATATGTGAGTTTCAGTAGCCGTAACCCCCCCCCCCATGAAAAATTTCTGGCTACGCCCCTGGATACAATGATAAATCTCTCTATAAGGATAAACTTTTGCAGTCCCGCAGAATTTCCGTACAATGTTATCTCACCTCAATATAACGATACATCCCTCTAAAATAGTAATTTTATTCGGTCCCTTAAGTACCGTTGTATCGAGGTTTACTGTATTTGCACCAGTGGCGGATCCAGAAATTCTCTTTTGGGAGGGGCTAAATTTTGAAAAAAGCTTATTTTACCCAAACAAAATATACAATAAAGCAAAATTTTAGTCTAAACCAATGTAAAAATTTTTGGGAGGGGCTAAGTGATTAAAAAAGATCACTTTAGATATACAAAGTGCATAATGAAGCAGAATGTTACCCTTTAGTAAACTCTTTTGGGGGGGGGCTGAAGCCCCTTAGCCCCTCCCCTGAATCCGCTACTGATTTGCACCATAAATTTCATTTTCCTGACCACCATTTTTTTCTAGCAAGTCGGGTAAGATGGCGAATTCGGAATTTCTTCGTCGCAATGGTTGATAGCAGTACCTGTCAAAGCAATTCCGAACACTCTAACATTGGGTTATGAAGACCACTACTCAATAATGTGATTATTTTATGAGTAGTGGCGACTCAAACGTATTTCTGTAAATTTGAAAATTTGGATTTCACAGCCAAAGGAGTTATCCAGTGCGATTACGGTAACCAAGTTGGACAAAATACATCGAACATGTGTTTTCGATACAAAATAGAAGATGCATTGATTTAAACGCATTAAAATACAAAATGCTTTCTAAATTGAAAAAATACAAAATACAAATTACATGCGTTTCCAAAATTCAAGCAAAATACAAAATACAGTCGAACCTCAATTTAACGTACTTTGATTAAGCGAATTCTCCGATTTAACGAACATTTTTTTCTGTCCCGACAAAAAGGGCGCTAAAATGCTCTGATTGAACGAATTTTTAGCTTTCATTGAACGAACAACCATCGCTGAAATAAAATGAGCACATAGAACTAAAACTTCGCACACAAAATGGATATCGACAAAAAGCTTTGGAAAATCAAAACACAGCCACAAAAACAAAGTACTATCAAGGATTTCTTTCTAAAGTGTGAATAAGTATGTATATATTATGTATTAAGTTTTAAGAACAAGTAACATTAAAGATTTTCGATAATTTTAAAGTTGATCTCTTAACGTATAACTTATAATTTTTTAAGCTCGTAGTAAACAATAATCATCCTTTTTTTTCATAGCAATGTCTAAGGGTATTTTGTATTGATATTTTTATACCATACTCTTTACAAAAATTGATATTCGGTTTAACGAATTGCTTCGTTTTAACGAACGGAATTGTGCGTTCCAATCCATTCGTTAATTCGTGGTTCGACTGTATGCAAAACTTTTAAAGTATTTAATTGAGAATGGATTAAATTTTCAACAGAAGATGCCAGTCGTAGACCTTCCAATAAGCACTACACAAACATGTTTTTACTTCTTTTGGTTTCATTTATATTTGTAAATGAGTTACCAGCAATATAGAAAAAATCCTAGATCAAACATCATTATACTGTTCTAAACAGAAGCGTGAAGTTAGTGAAGCGTGAAGTTTTTCTTTTCCCCTTTCCAGTTAAGTTGAACTCAAAGGGACTCTTAACATCTCTCCAATTACGTGTAATACAACTCATAAATTATATCAAGAGGGAGGAAAAGTGAATACCATTTTCACTCAAGCATCCGAATCCGAACAATTTGTGGTATTATGATTCATTTAACGTCAGAATAAAAAATGTTTTTTCAGTATTTTGAAAATACAAGATACATTGAAAGTGTAATTTCAAATACATTATCAAAATACTTCGATTTTTACTAGTGAAAATACAACGTGCAAATGTATTTTGAAAATGTTTTTCGAATACATATATTTGCGACACTGTCCAACTCTCAGGTAACTTATGTATTCTCCTCAACAAAGCATTTTCGAAATACAACTTCCAACGTTAAGAATCGTGTGTCTTATAGTACATTTACGATAAGCTCGAACAGAGCCTTATTATCGCATGGGCAAATCGGGACTTTGCCCCGGGCCCCCGGCTCGAAAGGGCCCCAATTTCAGATGTTGTTCTGAAATAGTCTTTTTTTATATCAAACTTTTATTAAAACTAAAATAAATTTCATAGAAGAGGCCCCCCCAAATTCATCAATGCCCGGGGCTCCTGTTGGCCATCATCGGGCCCTGAGCTCGAAAATGCCGATGTGGTGTAAGATGACGAGTTCGTCGATTGCCCGGAAGAAAACAGCTAAGGCACACGAATCAGGTACACATATCAATGGGCGATTTTTGTTTATGAACCCTAATTACCGGTGTTAATTGTTCATTTTTTGTGTTGAATTGAGTTATTGTTTCCTTGCGAGTCATTTTTTTTAGGTCGTTATTTTTTCAGTGATATCTATTAGAGATGAGACGGGTACAGCCCAAGCCCGGGCTCGGGCTCTGTAATTCACGTTTGTGTTCAAGCTCAGAGCTGGCTCGAGCTCAGAAATTTCTCCTTTATTGAGCATACTCCTTGTAAGCAGATTATAGAAAGAATTTAAAAGTGCTACTATATTTGCTACTATATTTGTTTTAACTTGCACAAACAGAAAAATTTATGATAGTCTATCACTGAAGTATTTGACTTTTATTTATCCATTTGCTGAAATTTCGGGCTCTGGCTCCGACTTAAAATATCGCTCGGGCTCGTGCAGGCGCCACTCTCGATTATTAAATTAAATTTGATTATTAAATTAAATTTAATAATCGAGCCCTCCGGCTCAGGCTTTAAAAAGTAAGCCCTAACTCATCTCTAATATCTATGTCCTTTTTATCAACTAAGTAAAAGGGTTTTATCGACATTTTTGTAAATAAACCTTGCCTTGGGCCTGATAGAAAATCAGGCCTCGATTATTGTTATTTTAAAACAATGAAGCGGGAGCTTTCAATTCTCCAGGTGGTCTTTTCGATAATTTTCTACAGTAATGAACGTCCTCCTTACGAAGTTTATTTTCAAATCAAGTGTGAAAGGAGCTGTCACAATGCTATAACAATCAATGGCATTCAGTATTTTTCGAAAGAAATGTATATAATCGCTTTCAACCAGATGGGACAAACTTTTCTTACCTGTGAAAAAAATGTATCACTAATTTCGTCCACTTCCAAATTTTTGGAGATCCTGCGCCACTATTCCTTATTTACCTATGACCAAAAGAAAGAGACAGTTAAGAAAATAAATTTTAGTTTACTATTAAAAATAAAACATTTGGCTTATTTCTCGGACGTGTCGAATGTTTTACATGGAAACGGACCGTTTTTTAGGTTTTCAAACTTAAAAAAAAAAAATCAAATATTGATCTTGACAGATTTTGTATAGTAAAGCTTTTGTGAGTCAAAACATTGCTGAATATATCAAAAATTGTTCACTGCTCTTTTGGAAAAATCAAATCCTGTAACTTTTGAACTGCTTTTTTAAAGAATTCAATTGCGCTAGAGACTTGGAAAAATTGCGAATGTCATTTTACAAGTTGGACTGTGATCTGTTACAAATAATCGACCTAACAGAATTTATATGAAATACTCGGGAAATAAAGCTAAACCTACGGAATTTCGCAATATTTCCCCAGACAGGTAGAACTCTTCGGGTTCGATCCATTTTTGAAGGCCATTTTTGCATGCTTATCAA
The DNA here is from genome assembly GCA_038373885.1 of Cheiracanthium punctorium. Classification (NCBI taxonomy): domain Eukaryota; kingdom Metazoa; phylum Arthropoda; class Arachnida; order Araneae; family Cheiracanthiidae; genus Cheiracanthium; species Cheiracanthium punctorium. Next base: position 16,736 of record JAWZYV010018634.1, read on the forward strand.
TCTTTAAAGTTTCATAAGGCATACAGATTGAAGCGCATAGTGTATTGGGTGACAAAATATTTATCTTACAAAATATTTATCTTACGGGACAACTTATAAAGAAACATTATAAATTTTTTAGTATCTCTAACGCAATTGAATTAATTAAAAATTTGTGCAAAAGTTGCCTCATTTCCTAAAAGAACAGCCTTAACAAATAAGGAAACCGCACTCGGCGCCGCTTTTTTCCCAGTCCATGTTAAGCATAGTCCTGCAACTTTCATTTCTGGTTTAGTAAATTACCCATTTCTTCAGTTCCAATTGACACATTAAAAGGAAAAAAATTAGATTTAGTGAAAATTGTGATAATGTTCGAGCATCCCTTGGCTCAATGAAGAGAAATGAAATTTTTTATCATGACGGTCAATTAATTTAAACTCTAATATTTTTAAAAAAAAATATTTCATAGATCCAGAAATTTTGTGAAAATTGTGGCAATATTTTTCACGCATCCATGAGGAACGACTGAAGAGAATAGAATGAAATATATATTTTTTTTTTTTCATTTGCACTTTCGTTTTTTGGGGAGAGGGGGCATCACAATAAAGCGTCTGAAGCGAATGCAATGACATCTATCAACTGACTATTTAATTTAAAGAATAGGCGTCGATTTTCTTTTTCAAAATTTTAATTGCATTTTTTAGATTTCGTGAAAACTGCGTAAAACTTTCTTGGCACCGTGGTAAAATTTATCCAGTTAATCAAATGAAATTTAATTATAGGCGAGAAAATTCCCGAAGTTAAATAATAATTAATGTTTAATTTTTTTTTTTCAAAATAAAAAAATAATAGGATTTTGCGAAGTAAAAGTTTGTCTGCGCATTAAATGAAAACCACCAAATGGAATTTTTGTAATATATAGTGGGTTAGGTGGTTACTCAATTTAAAATATAGGCTTTGAATTTTGCACAAATTGAAATGCCTTTTGAGATATGAGGAAAACTTTTTAAAAATGTTTCTCGCGTCATGTAAAATTCTTTAAATATAATCGACCCAAATATTTTAGTGTTAGACTGCTTGCTATTAAAGAGCATTTAGCTTATATTATCTTTTCAATTTAATATCACACACAATTACTAGCATTTCTCTTTGTAACTTTAAATGATTTTTTTATGTTAAAAAAGCTCATTCAACCTAAAAGAAAATGCTAATTTTTAAAGTAAAATGTTTTTTTCCTGTTGACAATTTTATTCAGTATCACCAATTTGTTTTATAACTTTTTAACGGGTATTATTTTTTAAGGCTCTTCTTTTAAAAAATCATGCAACTTTTGAACAACAGAAAAGTTCTATAAATTTTGCTAGTAAGGTAAGTACTGCAGCAGTGAACCATGTACCAGTATTGGGCCATTTGAAATTTTAAGTTGAAAAACAAGAAATTCCAAGGCTGAATGAAGACTGCAAATTTGGTATTTATTTGATATGCAAAATGGGTAGTTGGAATAATATAAATTCTAAGGCTGAATGAAGACTGCAACTTTGGTACGTAGTTGATAAGGGTTCCAGCCAATCAGAGGGTGATTGATCACTTATCTCAATGGATAGTTGGAATTGCTTGTTTTTCAACTTAAAATTTCAAATGGCCCACTACTGGAGCACTTATATCTTATGCTTCTATTCTTTATACTCCGTCAATTGAAAAATAAAAAGTAAAAAGACACTTGACGAAAGCCTGCAAGACATATTAACCCGTGAACAATTGATAATTCCGGCTGACCACTTTGTATGGAGAATAAAGGCCAAAGTAGACTCACGTACGATTGCCGGACGCTGCAGGGCGGGAGTTTTTTAATGGTCAAGACTTTGTAAAAAGGGGGGGAAATAGTGCAAGAGCGAAGATTTTATTGGCTTTTAATGACCAGTCGGGATTCACCGACAAAGGATAACCCGTGAAATCACAAAAGCACGTCAAGCACACAATGGGGGCACTTTTCTCCTCGATCCGTCTTCCATATACTGAAAAATACAGTGAGTTCCCATTCTAGCGTATGGAAATGTACGTGAGTCTACGTTGGCCTTAACTGGTACTCCGGCTGGTACTTGGCTGGTACTCCGGTTTCGGGTTCAACTCCCGGCGGTCGAGGTTCGATTCCCGACTGGGCGTGGATATCATTGTGTCCGTCCCTTCATAGAGAGCAACGTTGGTCCACCTACTAGTGGCCCATAATAAAGTGGCCAACAACTCCGGCCTAGTTAGTCTCCAAGGCATTATTAAGGCCCGCCATTTGAAGAAAAAAAAGGGGGGGTTATTCATTTGGCGGGTAAATAAAATTAAAATGCTCGATCAGAAAATTTGGATGATCACAAACTTTTCATTTGATTGATTTGTGAAAACTTTCACAAATCAATCCAACAAAAACAATCGAAAAGTTTGAGCTGATGGATTAATTCAGGAATGTGTGCCGAAATCAGATGAAAATTTTGGAGTTTCCGGAATAATACTTTCACAAAATCGTAAATGCATAGTCCATAAAACAAATAAAAGTAGTTGAAATTTTCATTCATGAAGAAGTTCTTGAGGAAAATAATATCATCAGTTTGAAAAACTGGAGCTCTCACTTCACAAACCATTCATAAAAACTAATAAAAAGAGTCGAAGTTGTTCTGTAAACTGGCACAAACTACTATGGACGAAACACTCAGGAAAAAATGCTAAATATAACGGAATTTTAAATATACGATATTTCTCTAAACTGGTCGCACCGTCTATTTTTAAAGGCCTTTTTTGTGCTTGCGAATTTTTTCTGAAAGTTGCAATGAGACATGCAGATTTACTGTTAGTGTCAGTACATAGTACATAGGGAAAAGAAGCGTTATTAATTTTGAGCTCAATTTATATTTATATTTCTTCTTCTTCTTCTTCTCTCTTTTTTTTTTTTTTTTTTTTTTTTTTGGCTACCCTACTTTTGTTTGAAACAAAAAAAAAAAAAATTCCCTCCGGGAAAATTGTGTTCAATCGATTCTTTGTAAGAGACGACAAATGTCAAATAAGAAATATGCAGACGCATCTTTAAATCTAGATTCTTGGATGTTTCCTAACTAAATTATTTAATGTTAGCAGGAGTTCAAAATATGCAAGATTATTAGAAAGCATACCAAAAAAGATAAGAGATACAAGCAACACATTAAAAAAAAAAAAAAAAAAAACATAAGGAACACATTAAAAGAAAAGCATGAGCAACACCATGCCTTTGAAGATACCATCTCTTTAAAGATAATATTTAATTTTGCCTAAAGAAGCCTAATTCCTAAAGGCGGAATCGGTTTCATTATTACACCACTTTTGAGTGACACGTTAATGTCTTTGAATAGGCTTTCTTGGAAAAGTCAAAGCTTGTAGAAACTTATTGTTGTGCCACATTTTCTCTCATGTCAGTGGAATAAATTACATATTTCTGGGTCCCAATTGCCGGTCCAATCACGAGCTTTGTATAACCATCACCCTTTCATCTACACCTTCCTGTTTGCCCCCTCAAAAGCAATTTTCCAAAGAGACTGTAATCTTTCAACCGGAACATCCCTTCCTCTTGCGCCCTCTCCCCCACCCTCCACCCAAAAAATAAAAATAAAATCCCCCATTCCATTCTGCATGCACACACTCATTCTATTCAGGAGTCCCAGCGGGGGTGCGGTTAGGGGGGTATTCCTTGCTCAAATACGCCTTGTCAGTCTAATCTGAAAATCCGGCATTACCCTTCTCCAACCCGAGTATATATTTCTATATAAATTATAGTACAGCTGTATTTTTGCTGTAGGCAAGGTTGGTCGAGCATACACGCTTAATTGGAAAGAGCTGTGTGTGTATGTGTGTGTGTGTCAAGAGCGGATTAAAGGAGGGGGGCGGAGGGGGTGACTCCCCCCCCCCCGAGAAAAGAGAAATTAATGTACAAGATTCTGTTTTACTTCCATAAAATGGATATATATGTCAATCTTCTAACTAACCACCCCGACGGACTAACTAACCGCCCACCGACAAACTTGGATCAATCCGCCACTGGTGTGTGTGTGTGGGAGGGCGGACCTGCAATTGCTTAAAAATCTTTTGGTCGGTCACTTCCAGTGGTTTAGACAATTTTTTTAAGTCTCCCAGTCACCTAGCAGTCAGTGGCGTGCATCCGCACTTGACATGTCAAGTGAGAACAGGCCTTTTCAGGTGTTCTACCTGTAGAGCGAACGTCGTCAACAAGCTTTAAAAACAAATTAATAATATTAAACTCTTGAAAAAAAAAATGAATAATGCACCTTTACCCTGTGGACTCACAATTACAGTAAAGCTGCAGGTCTTACGCAACTTTCAGAAAGAATTCACAAGCACAAAAATGGCCTCCTGAAACGGGCCGGGGAGTTGCCCTTTTTTGGAAATATCGTGAAATTCCGTATGTTAAGCATTTTTTCCCCCCCATAGTGTTTCGTAACTCCTACAGGTTCATTGTTTGTAACAGTTCACAGTACAACTTATAAAGAGACATATTCAAAAATTTTCTGAGTCTCTAGCGCAGTTATTTTTTTTTTTAAAGTCGTTATTGAGTTGTGTGATTTTCTGAACAGCCTTAAGACTTTTATTTGCACTTTAATGTGCGTATGAAGCGGAATTTGTTTTCTGTCAATCAGGCTTTGTTTTTAGGGGTGTTTGTTCCCTTTCAAAAGCGACAGGCATCACAGGACTTTTGAAAAGCTTTAAAAAGAAACCAAACCGCTCAAATAAATTAATATGGCTTCTTAACTAAATACACTAAGAAAATAAACACTCAAAAAACTGGTGTTAAAAGATAAAATAAAGGGAGGAGTTCCCTCTGCTCAGTTTGACTGAAGGGTGTGTCTGACGAAGACCGAACGAATTTTCGGCCGAAACGGTCGTTACGCCTTGAAGTAACCTTTTATGTGTGTTTTTTTCACAAAGTTTTTATTTATTTTATTTTTTAAATGCACTAAGGACTAATATTAACAGTCAACTAATATATCTTAAGCAATTTTCAGAAAAAATTCTTAGGCATGAAATCACCTTCAAAAATGGGCCGCAATTTATCCGTTTAGGGAAACAGCAAAATGCAGTATGTTTAATATTTTTTTCCTGTATATTTCAGAACTGTTGCAGTTCACCGTTTATAATAATCCATACTTACAACTTTTGAGGGAACAGTCTCAAATTTTTTTCAAGTCTGTCTTAGTTGGCTTCTTTAAAAAGCTGTTCAAAAGTTGGTTTTTATTTTAAAAGAACAATCTTAAAACCGAGGCTTGGCCAATTTTCTTACGAAAAGGTGATTTTGCCCATACGTCAGCAAAAGATGATTAAAACTAGGTGGAAATAGAAAAACTATAAAAAAGGTGCAGCAATGTATATATTTATGAGCGACGTACTATATGGTATATTATTTCGAGGGTCTATCCAAACTTTTCATAGACAGGGTCCGTTTTTCTTTTTTATCTGAAAGTTGTGAAATTATTGACTCATAATTTTGTGAATCTGAAATTAGCGTGAAATTAGATTCTTCTAGACAGAATTCAGGTTTTTGTGAATTTGTGGAAAAAAAATCTGTGTTTTGAATTTGGGAAAAAAAATGCAATTTTACGAATTTTAATGTAGTATTGAATTAAAGTTCCATGTGAGACACAGAAAGTCATACTAATAAAACAGTATATATATACACCAGGGGCGTAGCCAGGGGGGGGGATATCGGGATATATCCCCCCCCCCGAAATTTTTGGATTAGTGATGAAATTCCGTCTATTTATACACATATAAGTTCATATCCCCCCCCCCCCCGAAAATTTTCCTGGCTACGCGCCTGATATACGCTACTGGCCAAAAGTATTGCAAGTTTCAGAAATCTAACCCTTTTGAAGATTAAAACCCCTCTGCCCCGTCCAAATTAAAAATCAATAGGGATGGACTGCGAGACAGAAATTTGCGAGACGAGACAGAGATTTGCAGTTATTTTGCGAGACGAGACAGGCACATTTTACATTGTGATATGGGGATTTTTGCGAGACGAGACAAAGCTTTTCGGCGATTTTGCGAGAGGAGACAGCCTATTTTTCATCTCGCGTCCATCCCTAAAAATCAATATAATTGATATTTTTAATGTCAACATGTTAAATTAATAACTTCGAAGACAAGATAGCAATAAGTTAAAGAAGAAAAATAATTATTTAATTTATTGAAAAATGATACAGGTTTTTATAGAAATCATAATCCCTTTTGGCTAGCCGGAATAAAATTAAATAAAGAATTCATTTCAAGGTTATTCTGCAAAAAGAGGATAATAAATAAATGCAATTGAACTGAAGATCATTTATTACGTTGCTGAGCAGCCTTGACTTTGATCACAACAGCCACTCTTTTAGATATGGAACCCACAATGTTTTACAACACTTCCTTCGGTGTTTCATGGTGCCAACTTAAATTATTGCTTCCAGAAGCTCTCATTTTGTTTTTGGGTGATTTTTAGATGTATTCTTTCCAATTATACTACATAAGTGCTCAAAAATATTATATATGGCAAATTTCCTGTTCATTTTTTAAAGCTTATTCGTGAAACGATGGTTAGATTTCTCAAACTTGCAATACTTTTGACCAGTAGTGTAAGTGCAGAAGCAAAATTTCTCATATTTTCACTATACAACATATGAACGTCATTACTAATCTTTAAACACTAGAATGTAAAAGCCTATTTAAACGGCTTTTACATTGTATAGTTCTGGTAAAGAATTAATATAATTATCAAATATAATTTCAGATTTATGAGCACATACGGCATATTTCAAAGAGAAAATAACAATATAATAAATAATTGCACAAATGGTACTTCTTCAGGTGCTCTCAAGATTTTCTGAATTGAAAGCTTAATTTTGAAATATTTTCAAATTTTAAAAATTATCATATTTTAAACATGTGATAATTTGTTACATTCAATAGTTTTAATATTAAAACATTAATATATATAAAGATGTTCAATAGAAAACAGTTATTTTTATCATTTGAAAATAATATTAAAAATTAGCTAAATAACTAAATAATAGTTTCGCTTTTTTTTTTCTTTCTTTTTTTCAAACTTTAGCAGTATCTATGCTGTATTCAAATAAGCAGCCGCAGCTTTTTCTTTCTTTCTTTCTTTTTTTTTTTTTTCTTTTCTTGGTGGATTTTCTTGACGGAGGAAGATAATATTATATATAAATATATACATATAAATAATATCATCTTCCTTCGTTTTTTCGGTAAATCTGAATTAAAAGTTTTCGCAAAAAAGCATAATTCGTCTATCCAAGAGAAATCAAAGAATGTAAATTTGTTCGGACATGAACATATCGATTTAAATGAAAAATAGCAGATGTAACTGGTTACAGTTGTTTTCTCAAATGTTTTACTAAATATGTATACATTTAAAATATTTTAAACGATTTTGCTTTCTTCTTCAATTACTGATATTTTAGAAAGATTAGTACGCGCGACCTGCATTTTTAAACATACCAAACACAAATAGTGTCAATAGTTTTAAATCACTAAATGTTCCACTTGTCTAGTGCTATGACTGTTAAATGCCTTATTTCAGCAAAAAAGAATTTACAAATTAAAATTTTTAGTATTAAAATATTGCGAATATCTCGATTTACACATGAATTTTTCAAAATCTCGTCAATTCGCGTGAATGACCACAAAGATTCTGCTTTCAGTCAGCATTTTTAATACATATATTTGGCATCGTTCGTAATTTGCTCAGTATATTTCTATAATAATTAGGACTAGGAGGGCCGGGCTAAGAATTCGTCTTGAACAGTAGTCTCCAACCCACAGTCCACGGACCGATAACGGTCTGTGGATCAAATAATCAACGGCCCGCCCCAAGGAACATTAAATTCTTTCCATTTTATTGACTGTGGTGCATTTCTCTCGGGTTTCGACTTCGTCGGGCTTGTGCTAATTCATAGCTTTGTATCAAAAGAAATCTTGTAATGTTCATAAGCGTAAAGTTTTCAAAATTATTGGGGGGGCGGGCCCCACAACCACATATATTCACGTCAGTGGCATAGCCAAGGGGGTCATAACCCCCCAACATGAGGAATTTTTTGCCATACAAAATGTATATTCGTTACTCCCTTATCATACACCCGTATACATATATGTGAGTTGCAGAAGTCGTAATCCCCCCCCCTACACACACACATGAAAAATTTCTGGATACGCCACTGATTCACGTACATATAACTTACTCATAACTGCCAACTACTACGGAATATAATTAACCACTTTTTGTAAATGATTTTTCAGCTTAAAATATAGCAAAATTTTTGTGCTGCGCGCGCGAGTTGGTTACTATTTTGAAAAAAATAATTTAAAAATATACTGTTTACAAAAAAGTGGTTAATTATATTCCGTAGTAGTTGGCAGCTATGACTTACTATATATAAGTGTCAATTATTGGAGGCGCTCGAGCTCTATGGGTCCATAGAATTCTACACCTATGTAAGGTAAGTATCCATGTTAGTATCTTTCTACCATGTTATAAGTTAAAAATAGAAGCAAAGTAAAAAATCCAAAGGAGGAAAAAAACATTTTCGATGAGATGGTGCATTTTAGACACATCTGAACTTTTCTTCATTTCATACTTTACATTGCATAATCTGATTTTAATGAACCAGAGCCTGGCGAGGGCAGCTTATAGTAACATTGTGTGTTACGTGGCATCACAATGAATACTAAATCATGATTGAAATCAAAAGAAGAAAATTTTTTAAAGTACAAGTAAAGGTTTTTTTTAAACATTTGTAAATGGCGTGAAATACGTTTTTTATATTAGTATAAATTAGTTTTCTGTATTGAGTGGTAAATTATTGGGTGGGCTCAGCCCCTATTCACAGTTTATTGGAGGGGCTCGAGCCCCACGGGCCCATATAACTCTACGCCTATGGTAATGTTTTAAATTAGTTTATTGTTGGCATTCTACCTGTAGAGCGATCGTCGTCACAGGAGTTTTGAACAGCTTTAAAAATAAACCCATGATGCTAAACACTCGAAAGAATTAATAACGCATCTTCACCGTATGCACTATGGACTGACATTTACAGTATAGCTGTATGTCTCATGCAACTTTCGGGGAAAAAAAAAAAACATAAGCACAAAAATGGGCCGAGGATGGACCCGTTTTTGGAAATATCGCGAAATTCCGTATGTTTAGCATTTTTTTTCTGACAATTCCGTGCTCATTCTTTATGTCGGTTCACAGTACATACAACCTTGTAAAAAGACGACTTCTAAAATTTTCCGAGTCTCTAGCTCAATTGATTTTTACTTTCCGAACATGTACCCTGTAAGGAAAGTATTGTAATCATGAAAAAATTCGACTTCGAGATTTGGGTGTTTTTACACGTTTTGAGGGCCTCTGAATCCATTTATGCTATTTTTACGAGATGTATGTATGTATGTGTGTATGTGTGTGTGTGTGTGTGTTTGTGTGTATGTGAGTGAACACGATAGCTCCTGAACGGAGCATTCGATTGAGCTCAAATTGGATATATATGTCATAAACCACCGTCGCAAGACCGGTATTGATTTTAGTGTGTATAGGACTTATAGTTTTTCTACAGGGCTACGACAAAGATTTCTTTTACGTTATGGCCTATGGGGGGAATTTCTTGAAAGTGCGCTAGCGTTTAAACGATTCATTCGATTGAGCTCAAATTCGGTATACATGTTATAAACCACCATCCTAAGACCGGTATTGATTTTGGTGTGCATAGGACTTATAGTTCTCCTAAAGGGCTACGACAAAACTTTCTTTTATGTTATGGCATAATGGCATATGGGGAGAAATTCTTGAAAGTGCGCAAGCGTTTAAACGGTGCATTCGATTGAGTTTCAATTTGGTATAAATGTTTGAATGATTCATCGATTTATTTAAGTGCTTGGTAATGATCTTAATCGTAAGTGTTCGGAAAGTCGAGTGGAGTCACTCCAGATTTTTATAAAAAGCTGTTCAAAAGTTGCACGATTTTGAAGTGAAACAACCTGAAACATTTCAAGATTATGAATTAAAATTGCAGAAACTTGAATCCCTGTTGACAACCTATCTGTGTGGGAGCGGGGCTTTCTGCAATAGCAGCAACCAAAACAAAACAACGGAATAAACTGGACATAAGCAATACACTTCGGGTGTCATTGTCTTTTAATGGAATTAAACACGTTGGGGAAAAAAAAAAAAAAAAAGGCTCACGATTTTCATTTATTGAACTGAACTTTCTTAGTGAGTTAAGATGATAAATCCCTTTATACTCATTTTTAAGGGTAACTATATTTTATTTTGAAGGCATGTTTAAATATAAGTAAATTAAAACAATTAAATAAAAATAATTTAAAATATAAAGAATCAACGTGCCCTCCCTCAAGCGGGCCGCGATAAAATTATCAAGCGTTGACCGGTTCGCGGCGATAAAAATGTTGGGGAGCACTGGCCTAGAACATAAAATTTGCAAGTGCGTACATTGACTGGGTGGTACAGTGAAAACGAACATCCCAGGGGTGCGTTTCAGACCAATATCTGCCTGCCTCAGTCTGTCCGCATATCAGAGAATGCGTTCTCGTGCTTGGAAAAAAAAAAAAAAAAAAAAAAAAAAAAAAAAGACCACGTCATATTTTTATCCTCTTCTTTGCCATGCTCATAAATTAGATTTGCAAAAGACGAAGTTTGGCGTTAAACCACAGATTCGTGAAAGTTCCGTTTTTTTATTTAGATAAAATACTTTGTGAAGGGTCCTATTTCACTATAAAATATTTAGTGAACTTTGTAAAGGGTCCAATTTTACTATAAAATATTTGGTGAACTTTGTGCAGAGTCCGATTTTAAAATGTTTTGTGAACTTTGTGAAGGGCCCAATTTTACAATAAGATGTTTTGCGAACTTTGTGAAGGGCCCAATTTTACTATAAAATATTTTGTGAACTTTGCGAAGAGAATTCAGAGCGGATTCCGAGATCCAGAAGATACAAGTTCGAATTAGGAAAAATTAGCTGTAAATATAGTGTCGCGCTGTTTTTCGGTTGGTTGTTTGATTGTTTGTTGGGACTCGCTGCGTCACTCGTAGAACTGTCCTTCTCCATGATATATATATATATATATATCAAGTCACAATAACATTCTAATATGTGTCACATGTTCATTCTTGAAATCTTCAGGCATTTTGTGCTATCAAACCAGCCGGTTATTAGTACCCAACTCATCTTATCCCTGTGTGATCCACTCAACTGGAGTCGATGACTGAATATGATTTTGGAAAAATTCATTCATTTATCGCTGTAATAGTTTCTGGAGAAGGGGCCCCGAAATGTCTGAATTCCCGGGCCCCATCCTGTCATCGTCAGGGCCTGCGTGTAATGTTTCAATTATTAAGATGAGCTTCATCATCTCACTTCACACGTACATCACGTGCCTGCAAAACCCATTCCAGAATCTCAACGAGGTATGGAATCGCTCATTTTCTGGCCCTTCTCGATAGGCGTGTTTCCCTTTTGTATAAATAATTCATTTGAAAAGCGGTCACGCCCCCCTGTACACATGCAAGTGAGTGTTCGTATTAGTCTCCCCCCCCCTCCCCCCAATCCAGGGTGACGTCACAAAAGTTTTTACTGTCAGGCAGGCCGTGATACAATCTGCTCCTACCAAAAGCCGACTCTAATTCAAGTGGAACAAACAGGTTGGAGACAAGAGGTAGGGGGGGGGAGTTAAAATAACAGCAATAATAAAACAAAAGAAGCCGAAAAGTCCTTTTATCTCACTTCCCTAACCTGCCCGGGCGACTTCATTAAGTATTCATCTCACGTGTAACCTCGGATCGATGGAAAGAGAGGAGCCGCCGCCGACCAACATTTCGTCGGCTACCACTGAACGCACTCAATTGAAATGGAAGAGCGGTTACCTACCAGATAGATCATGTATGCAGAACTGTTATAAGCAAGGGCGGCTCCAGCGAGAGGGCCATAGGGGCCATAGCCCCCTAAGAACTTTTTGTTTTTGAACTTTAGATTCGTATACTTTACGATTCCTCACGTTTAATTGGCATTTTAAACAACTTATAGGCTATCTAAAAAGTTCAATGGCCCCCTCCGAAAATTCAGCCTGGAGCCGCCCTTGGTTATAAGAGTAGCTGATGAGGAACGACGCATCTTTTGAATTATTTTTACGTCAGACGGCTCAAAAAAAAAAAAAAAAAATGTGGAATATCATTTTAAAGAGCTGTTGTAACGTTCAGATTCTGGGTGAAACTTGGCTGCCGACCCTATATTTAGGATTAGGGATGAACGCGAGTCGCTGGAAATCTCGCATCGTCTCGCGTTCTCGTCTCGTCTCGCGAGACGAGACAGGCCATTATTTTGCTAGACGAGAAAGGAAATAGTTTACGAGACGAGACAGAGTCTTGTCTCGCATAAATTTACGATACGACTTAATTTCCAATCAGAATCGCCGTGCTGTATTTCAGGAGGTATACCATCCTGAGGGGGAGGGGGCCAGGCATTAATGAATTTGAGGACCCCCATCTATGAAATTTCTTTATTTTTCATATAAAAAAATGTTTCGGAACAAGGGCTGAGCGGCACAGCCAGCTGCGTCAAAAAAGGATCTCTAGATCTGTGGCAACGCGATGAACGTTTCGATCATCGGCCATCTTGCGGGTCGTTCAGTCGAGCGATGGCAACGGCTGCCCTTTTTTTCAGCATTGGGAAAGGGTTGCACCTTGGTTGGGTTAAAGCTGTTCAAAAATCCCGTGACGACGATCGCTCTTCGGGTGGTACACCAGTCAGCTTTGAAAACAAACGCATAATGTTAAACCAGCGTTTCTCAACCTGTGTGCCGCGAGAGTTTTTGAAAAATTATTAAAACTGCGAGGTGTCGTATCCGTAATATGACATTTTCTATTTATCATGTACTGTCTTGTTCGCTTTCACTGATCTATACACCATGAAGTGCGAAACTTTTATTTCATAGCATGAAAAAAAAATGCTCTGCCTATTTTTGAAAGAGCTGTTTGCAGAAAGACCCATGCAAAAACAAGCTCGGCCCTCTCTCATTTATCTTTTTTATAATAGTTATTTGCATTTATCAATTTTTTGCAGCTTACAATTTTTGAAATTTTATATGCAAGCATGGGTGTACACACGGAGGGGGCTATGGGGGCTAAAGCCCCCCCCCCAAAAGCTACACAGTAAGATCTGAAAAGCTTTAAAAAATTGAAAATTATCGCTTATGAATTAAAAAGAATTATTTCAAAAAATAGTCTTCACATTATTTCTAAAATACATTTTATCAAAAGAAAAAAGTATAGGAGATGGGGAAAAAAGGATGTTTGTTTTTAAATAAATACTTACAGTCAGAGGCGTAGCCAAGTGGGGGGGGGGGTTAGGGGGGGTCATAACCCCACCCTCATGAGGAATTTTTTGCCATACAAAATATATATTCTTCACTACATTATCACACACACGTATACATATATATGAGTTGCAGTAGTCATAACCCCCCCCCATGAAAAATTTCTGGCTACGCCCCTGCTTACAGTATTAGTATATCAAATTCTGTTAAACTCGGTTACAAAGTTGTTGAAAAGATCAAGCAATGATTTATGACTCTAACGAGTTACGTTGATAGTTGGCTTGTTTTCTATAGGCAAGTAGAAAAGAATATTTTGATAGTTGTTATTATAGCCAAGGTCACTATAATCGAGTTCAGCAGTATTTGTAGCCTCAGCCCCCTAAACTAAAATCCTGCGTGCGCCACTGTATACAAGTATGCCGCAAATAATTCTAAATAGTTTCACTGTGTTGTCAACCAAAAAAGGTTCAGAAACACTGTGTTAAACACTCGAAAAAACGAATAATACTTCTTCACCCAATGCACTATAGGGACTAACACTAAGAGCAGGGCTTAATTTGCATGGGAGCTCACCGCAGCTCAATCCCTTCACTTCTTTTATCAGAAGGAATTTTTATATATCAGGCAAAACCCAATATTGCTCTCCGGAGGCCCACCAGTATATTAACTCGAAATCCCCCCCCCCTTTTTTTCACACACAAAATCTTAGTGTAAAGAATAATCAGGACTCGTTTTCTTCGAACCGATCTCAGAATCCTGCGACCAACAGATTTTGGATCTTATACGTGTGCTATTTAGATGTATTCGTGCTCATTTCAGACTATTTTCATTTCATTTCACTGTGCTGTGAAATAACGAAAATAGGTGGTGATGAAGATTGCATATCTAATTTTAATAATCATTTAATTTGGCTTTCTTTAATGTAATCTACCCAAAATCATGTATTCTAAATCATTTCTGTTCTCATTTTTCTGTCCCTTCGGCTTTTAATCTGTACATTCGCTTTTCCCTGTATGCATTATTCTTAATTGTTTTGTTGTCTCATCAGATATTGTGGAGTCGTTCTGGGCTAAAAATAGATTACTTTAAGTCCGTTAGCAATAGCAACAGCTTTTTGCTTCCCCTTCTTTGGCATAGTGTTGGCGTTTGTTACTTTTTGTTACCCTGCGACACGCTTAAAATTATTGGCTCGCGATTCCGTCATTTTAATTTTATTGGATTCAGTTTTAAGGTTGCTCGAGGATTGGCGTTATTTATCTCAGCCAAGTTGTGGTTCTCGCCAATGCGTAATTCTCTGCTGGCGTAATTTTGAAATCATTCCATCTTAATTCCACTGTCCATACTCCACCACTGAGCCCCCACCAGCCGTTGTAATAAGTTTATGTTTCAATATTTTCTTTTAAATAAAATAGTTTTAAGTATTTGAACGTCTTCTTATATTTGCAACTAAGTGCATCGAACCAGGATTTTTGATCCTTCACAACGCAGTTTAATAATTACACAACAGCCAATCAAGCATCTTCGTGATATAGGTCCTATACTATGGCATTTGAAAATCTTTAAATGATCCTTATTTTAATAGAATGTACTACCGTATTAATGTATTTAAGGGGTTTAAAGAACGCCGCCGAGTAATGAACACGAGCTCTAGAGTAGCACATTAGGACTCGCCCCCCCCCCCTTTTTTTTTTGCTAAAAATTAAGCCCTGACTAAGTTTAACTCTGTATGTCTCCTGCAACTTCCAGAAAAAAACTCATAAGCACGAAAATGGGTCAAATAATGACCTTGTTTCGGGAAATGTTGCGAATTCCAAATGTTTAGCATTTTTCCTGATTGTTTCGTAACACCTATAGGTTTGTTGTTTGTAGCAGTTCACAGTACAGCTTGTCAAGAGACATTCTAAATTATTTCGAGTGTCTATAAGCTCAATTCAATTCTTTGAAAAGCTGCTCAAGAGTTGCATGATTTCCTAAAAGAAAAGCCTTCATCGGATAAAATCTCATATATGTAATATTTCACAATGTTTTTCTTAAAAGTGTCGATTAGAACCATTTATTTCACTCAGGGCGTAGCCAGAAATTTTTCATGGGGGGGTTACGACCATAGGCGCACCCACGGTGGGGGGGGCTATGGGGGCTCAAGCCCCCCCTAAAGGTGGACAGTTAGAAGTGAAAAATTTAAAACAATGAAAATTGTCACTAATGAATTATTACTATTATTATTTATTGTCTTCAAATTATTTCTAAATAATTTTTACCTAAAAAGATGTTAGTTTTTAAATAAATACTTACAGAGAGTTAGTCGGTTACAATATCACTGAAAAGATCAGATAATTATTTATGACTCTATAATGAGTTTTTGCTTGTGGGCTTGTGTTGTATAGGCAAATCCAGTGGTACAGAATATTTTGACGTTATAAGAGGGTTGTAAATATTATCGATCTCACTATAACCGAGTTTAGCAGTATTTTCAGCTCAGCCCCCCCTAAACTAAAATCCTGGGTGCGCCACTGGTTACGACTACTACAACTCATATATATGTATACGTGGGTGTGACAATGTAGTGAAGAATATACATTTTGTATGGCAAAAAATTTCTCATGGGGGTTTATGACCCCCCTAACACCCCCCCCCTTGGCTACGCCCCTGATTTCACTATGTAAATTCTAAAACTTTTCTAGAAATTGCGTAAGGCGCAAATATGTATCGTTTATATAAGTGCATATGTTTGCAACACGGTTTCTGAAAGAAGATTC
>JAWZYV010018635.1:0-28232 GCA_038373885.1 Cheiracanthium punctorium
CCAATTAAACCTAATAAAACAATCTTTCAGCGCATTAGATCGGAAAAAGACCCAATCAACCCCATCGAAACCGCAGGGATCTATAAAATTAATTTTATGTCAAACGATACTAATAAAGAAAATTGCTACATCGGCGTTACAAAAAGGAAAATTAAAGAACGAAAAAACGAACATTTTAAAGACATTAACCTCCAGAAACAAAGTACCGCCCTAGCCCGTCTAGCTTTGAAAGAGCCCATTACCATTGATTTTAAAAATATTAAAAAAAATAGCCAACTTTAAAAATAGTATATATGCCTACATTCGTGAGAGCTTAGAAATATTGACGACAGAAGGCAGCATCAACGATACGCTTCATACAATCGACCAATCATGGGACGACGTCATGCATCGAACTTTCAAGAAGAAGAACGACGAAGATATAAAAAGAAGCCGCCATTAGTGAGAGCTCCAGAAACGACTGAAGATGGTTATGTGTGTAACCGAAATATATATCATGTACGGGGGAATAAGGTATTCCCAAATAAAAAGTTTTAACTAATACAATTGACACAGTTTACCACTAGATTTGACGAAAAAATAATCTGGCAGAAACGACAGCCGGTATAATGCATATGTAATAGAAGTTCCCCTTCCTTTAAGCTGCGGACACCCATGCGTAAGTAATCACAGAATCACAAATACAAGCAAAACATACAAAGGAGAGCATATAGGCAAAATCACTGATCTACACTTACTAACTGCACAAAGGACTTCCTATTCTTTACTATGGTGCCTATTTCGCCCTTGCAGATTGATACAGTTCTGTTCGAATTAGGCAAAACACTCGCCAGTTTCCATAGGGCAGTACAATGTGTTCTGTTATTTATTCAATTGCATTATAAAATAAATTATTTGAAATTTATTGACAATGCCAATAAGTTGCTCAGCTTACAACTGCACCACTCGGTGGTCAAAAGAAAACAAAATTGCGTTTCACAGGTAATTTATTTTACTTTTTTCACATTTGTTATTGCTTGGTATTGAACACACGAGTACGTAACTCGCTTTGAGCGTGTTCTGCAAAATGATTTTTGGAATTTTCTTTTGTGAATAATATGATTTATTTCTTTTATATATAATTCGAAGGAAACGGAAAAATTTGAAAAAAAAGGAGAAAATTTCACAAAAAGACTTAATAAAAAGACATAATTTTAGTAACAAAATTCTAATTTTTTGTTAATTTTTAATAATTTAAAATTTTTGTCGTTTCTAAATTATCCCCCTCCCTCCCCGGGAACGGCCTTGATGCAATCGATGCAATACGAAATAGGAATTATTAACCATTCACTTCATATTTTGGGAGTATTGTTACTGCAATTCTCTAAAATGAAAACGTATTTTTAACAATAAAATTAAACTATTCAACAATAATATTTAAACTTACCTACATTTGTTATAAATGGGATGACTTAACAATCCGTCGTAGATTTTTAGCAGTTTTTTTACGCCCATGTACATCAGTGAGAATGTTATAATGGAGATTAATAGCTAAACTAATTTTCAAATCAAAATATAATCGATAGAAATTACGGTTTTTCCTTCAATTATTACAGATTATTTTTTGTTGAAATTTGCAAATAAATTAAAGTAATGTAAAAAATAAACAACAACCCTGTGCTTGAAAGAAAACAATGTGCCTGAACAACTCAAGAAGAACGACTCTCTCTTGAAAGTTGAGATGATCAATTTGCAGACAAATAAAAATTTCCAGCCGATGTTTCAATGACGTCATCTCATTCACTGTAAAATTGGGGACAAATCAACAGGGTGTTTCCAATTCTTGTTTACAAAAGGAAACATTCTATAACTTCAATGCATTTCTCAAATAGACTTCTATTTATTACACTAAAGCATTAATAACACTCTTAAAATAAAGGAAACATGCTTAATTCTTAAAAAATTGGGAAGAAATAAATATTATAATTAAAATTTTGTCCTCAACTGATGTTTTAGATTTTGGGTTGGACTGTCCCCGAAAATTGGAGAGTTTGGTCAACTTATAATTGGAATGGTATCAGCTTTAATTGTACTCAATCACTACGAAACACAATATGCTGCTGATAAATCAAAGCGGAATCGCAATAAATATTTCACAAACAGATTTTTCAGGAAAACTTCACATTAAAAATTAAATCCAAACTGCCAAATTCATAAGTGCATTTAATTACCATAAATCAGTAAAAAATTATTAAAACATAAAATAAAGGTCAACAATTAATCTACTGGCATTTAAATGAAAGAATGCTCAAGAAAAAATAGTCATTTATTAGAAGGATGGAAAAGGATTGAAATTAGAATGCTTGTTAAAATTTTCTGTGCAATTTTAGTCTTCGCTTAAAAAAAAAGAAAGAATAGTATTCCGGAAATGACTCGCTAAAATGCCCAGAATTCCGGTTATAACCTGGATCACTAACACCCCTGCATTTTTTTTTTAATTTTGGTAAAATTTGAATTTTAAACTACATTTTAGACAGTTGGTGCACCTCAGTATGTAGATGAATTTCATTAAAAATTAACATATAAACAAAAATACTCAATATGCAACTTTTCAACCCTAGGCCAAAATTGATTGAAAATAACTTTCCTGTATTTTTAGATCCACCCTAGTGTTTAGTGTCTCGTCCACTTGACCATGGTGGAGCTCAATACTAATTACCTAACAATTCACACCACTATTCAACTCTCTACTGGCCGCCTTCCGCGACCAGTTTTGGCCGACGATGGCCGCTTCGAGGGCAAAATGTGCAAGGTAAATAAGTCTCGAGGTGAATAATTAAAAGCCATGTATTACATAATGTAAAGCATTACATAATTATGCATCAGCCCTGCATTACCTAATTATGCAAGTTGCTGACTACTTAAGTTCTTTAATACGCGACACTCACATAAGCTGCGGTTTTGATTAAAATTTAATAACAGTGTTTAAATTTTCAATAATTTTTAATGCAAATCTATACACAGGGGATTATATTATTGTCAATCAAAAACGCATATCTACTTGCACAGATTTTATTTTTTGCTGCTATTTGTATTAAAAAAATAGGTTGCTGAGAAACTGTGGTTCTTGATAAAAAATGGCTGTTTTCTGGCAGGATGGAAATATGGAACAAAACGGGACTGCTTTTAAATGCAGGACAACATGGGACTGTCCTATGCAATTCGGGACGTTTCGTCCTTTACATAATTGGATATTGATTTTTGTTTGATTTGAGAGATTACAGCTGATTATCTAAAAAAGGGATCTAGGCCGATGGTAGGGTAACCTCCGTGGGGGGTCTTTCTAAGGGCTCCTAACCGGTATTTACCCTAACTTTGAGAGAAAACAACGAAAAACTCTGAATGGCGAATTTTTAGCGTTAAAAAATAGCAAAATTTTTCAATTATTTGTTATTTTAAGGAATATTTACAAAAATGACTAAAGTGTTTGTATTCCATACATGTTAGCAACTGTGATATAGCATTTCGAAGTAACGTTTAACTATCTGTTTCTTTCATTTCAGATTCATTCACATCATTTCACAAATTTTGTGTTAAGTAAACCCATTCTATATTTCCAAATATGGAAATTCTTCAAAATCAGTCATTTGTCTGGATTTTGGCAAGCAGTATTGCTTCATGAGTGTTGCGGTACTGAAAGTTTTAAAACGTGTTTTTTTATTTTAATTTTAATTTAATTTATTTTGATGCATTATTTTAATTCTGATGCATCCCATGGAAAAATAAAAGAAACAAATAACACATCGCCCACTTATCAATTTAGCTAGAAACAGCGTGGTAAGTCACTTCAAACTTTAGTCATTGCTGCACAACGCTCCGGTGGAAGAATGGATAGCGTGCTCGACTGCGAAGCCAAAGGGCCCGGGTTTTATCCCAGCGACGAACACTCGATGCAAACAGATTAAATTAAATTGAAATTTCAGCGTAGAGGTCGAAAATGCGCGGAAAAATAAATTATATGGGGCGTGTTAGCCAGCGGGCGCCCCGTGTATTTAAAAAAAAATTTAAGCTTGAAATGTCAAGCTTAATGCAAGCTGGGCAACTGTAAACTAGAACACTTGATTCAAGCTTGCATCAAGCTTACACGATTGGAATTTTCAAGCTTAATTCAAGCTTATTGACTTGATAAATCAAGCTTGCTACAAGTTTGCTGTGCTGTCTGGGCGAGGTTTCTCCACAGCGTGGATATGAATTTGCTCACTCGTCGCATGTGAGGTTTATTCACTGGATGTTCAGGATTACTTGTTTGAAGTATTATAATTTTATTCTCAGTTAAATAATTTTCACTGCGTGCAGTCGGCGATGTCGTTCGATATGAACTCTTGAAATAGTCTGCAGACCTTCTCAAGAATCTGCGACGGGCATCGGCACGTCGCAAGGTTTCTGTGACTCTGTCCACAGCGTGGATATTAATTTGCTCACAGGTCGCATATGAGGTTTGTTCACTGAATGTTCAGGACTCAATTGTTTAAAATTTTATTTAAGGCATTTTTTATTTAAAAAACCAATATTTCACATAATTATTTTCAAACTGATTTAAAGTTTTTGCTTTTTAATTTTAAAAATTTTTTAAATTAAATGAATTTTCATAACTTGTTGTAGAACATTCATATTGACAAATACCAGTTATGTCAGTTCATATTGATTATTGGAAATGCTTGTTTCAAATACCATGTATATTTGCTGTTTATTACTTTCAATAGTTACTTTAAAATAGGAAAACTTCAGTGAGCTTTTCAATGCAGAATGATATACCCAATTTAGTTTTATTTCTTAAAATAAAAATAATTTTTAAAAGATACCTTTAAAAAGTCACTTGACATATTTCTAAATTTTTTAGAAAAAATGCAAAAAATTTAGAGATTTACATTAAAGTGGCTTAATTTACATTCATGAGTTTCATATGTAAATATTTCATATGTAAATTAAATTTATAATTTGACATTTTTATGCTTTTATTTTTCATCAGTCAAAGCAAAATTGAAGATCTGGTAATAAAAAATTTACATTTAAATATATATTATCTTTAATCATTTTTATTTGATTATTATAAAATAAACTAATGTTTATTAACTAAAATTATGTTTCATTAAAATGAGCGTTGAAAAATATTCATTGAAGATAATAGATAATCTAATTTAATGAATAATTCATATAGATAATCACTATAATAAATTAACTATATTTTGAACGAACTTATTGTGCCACCATCGTAATTAAAGCTCTTCAATGCCTTCGATGTTTCCGCTCTCATATTTCAACTAGCATGCGCAGACGCACATATTGGCCCAAGCGGTTGGGATCGGCAAAAATGCCAACCGAAGCTGCTCCCACCAATGCTCACCAGCTCCAACCAATCAGTAACAGACAACAAGTTAGTGCCTTCTGAGAACTGTGAGTCATCACGCAGGAAGATTTTTCTCGCACGGTAAGAGGAGAAACGAAACAAGATGGCGATTACGAGGCCTCCCAAGACGATAAAATTTTGATAGCCTACACGGCCAGAAAAGAAGTTCAGTGAAAATTTGAACCAGTGCTCAAACTGACGAGAAATAGCATAAACTGCACAGAAAAACACCCAAAAATTAAAAGCCATTGTGTACAAAAACAGTTCCGAAATGAAGAAAAAAAAAATTAAATGATGTGAACACACAAAGGGTCCGGCATAAGGGGTGAAGGGAGGAGGAGATACGGGCAAAAAGTTCACAGTTAAAGCAAATGGACTTTAAGGCAAAAGTAAATAAAAAAACAAAACAGATATAATTAATTTAGAAAAATATTTAAGAGGGAGAGCACACTATTATAAACAACATGAGTTATTCAAAATACCAGTTAATTGTAAAACTATTCTACAACACTTAAATATTTAAAAGAACTGATACATGTTTTAATTAATTCGAAAAAAAAATATTAATAAAACTGAACACCTCATCCCCTAGGGAGGGCTAAAGTCCAATCTAGAAACATCCAAAAAGCCTACCCAGTTACACCAAAGAAAAATATACATGACAGACAGAAATTATTTACATTTATGACTGAAACATAATAAATGTACCCAAATCATTTAATAAATTTTATTCATTTCTTTTGTTTTCTTTTACATTTCAGAAAAAGCATAAATGACAATAAAACCATGTCACTTTTATGTGTAATGTATATGACTAAGAAGTTTAGGATTGTACTATAGTTTTATGATGAAGCTTTCTTACACGTTCATCAGGTTTCCCTTCTGTAGGAAGCTTAGTTTATGAGAAAAATGCTTAACGAGCATGACAGGTTTCTCTTCTGCATCATTACAGATATGATTATTTAGAGTTGTTTCTGAGAGAATGCTTTCTTACACACATCACACTCAAATGGTTTACCCTCAGTGTGCATTTGAAGATGAGTGTTCAAGCTCTTTTTTAAAAGGAATACTTTTCAAACACATCACACTCAAGGTTTCTCCTTAAACTGAATATGCAGATGTGCATTCAAATGGCCTCTTTAAAATAACGCTTTTCTAGACAGATCACAGTGATGGTTTCTCCTTAGTGTGGATACGAAGATGTGCATTCAAGTCTTCTGTTTCAGAGACTGCTTTTTTACACACATCACTCTCATTGTTTCATCTCAGTGTGGATACGGAGATGTGAATTCAAGTCTCCTCTTCGAGAGAATGTTTTTTTACACACATCACACTCATAAGGTTTCTCTTTATTGTGGATACGGAGATGTGAATTCAAGTCTCCTCTTCGAGAGAATGCTTTCTTACACACATTACACTCATAAGGTTTCTCCTTAGTGTGGATACGGAGATGTGCATTCAAGATTCCTCTTTGAGAGAATTTTTTTTTTTACACATATCACACTCATAAGGTTTCTCTTTAGTGTGGATACGTAGGTGTGCAGTCAAGGTGCCCATTTGAGAGAATGCTTTTTTACACAGAACGCATTCATAAGGTTTCTCCTTAGTGTGGATACGGAGATGTGCATTCAAATTTCCTCTTTCAGAGAATGCTTTTTTACACACTTCACACTCATAAGGTTTCTCCTTAGTGTAGATACAGAGGTGTGCACTCAAGTTTCCTCTTCGAGAGAATGCTTTTTTACACACATCACACTCATAAGGTTTCTCCTTAGTATGGATACGGAGATGTGAATACAGGTTTCCTCTTCGAGAGAATGCTTTTTTACATACATCACACTCAAGGTTTCTCCGTAGTGTGGATAAGGAGGTGATTTTTTAAGTTATATGGCTTAGAGAATGCTTTTTTACACACAACACACTCATTGTCTCCCATTGTCTCCCCGTCTCCCATTGTCCTGCATTTAAAAGCAGTCCCGTTTTGTGCCATATTTCCATCCTGCCAGAAAAAAGCCGTTCTTTATCAAGAACCAGTTTTGGAGCCACCTATTTTTTTCAATTCCTACTATTAAGTCACACTCTCCCTACATATATCTTGTACAAATTTTCAATCGTTAATAAAATACATTTTTATTCATCCAATCAAGTTCAAATACATTTTTTTTAAACTTATAAAGGATGACATTGGATGTTAATACAGTTTTTGTATCAATCAACTGGATAATATATCTACAGGGCCGCCCAAAAGATTCTAAATACATTATGGGCCGAAATTCATTAAACTCGCACATCTCAAAGATTATTAGTCGTATAATATTCAAATTTCATGTATAAGATTGCTCTAACATCTAGATGTGCATCTCGATTTTTAGTTCCAATCCACTGGAGAATTTATTTACAGGACCACCCAAAAGAATTTCAATACATTAATGTCTATGGACATATACAATATATTACAGCTGTAGTCAGTCATTGTTTGGTCCATGCCCAAAATCTCACCATTTGTCATCGACCATGGCGAGTTTTGCCGAAATATCGCCAAATTTGGCGATAGTCGATCATTTGGCCCATTCCTAAAATATCACCATTTCTCTTAGCCCTTGGCGAGTTTTGGCGAAAAATCGCCAAATTTGGCGATAATCAGTCATTGTTTGTCCATACCCAAAACTTCGCTATTTGTCGTCGACATTAGCGAGTTTTGCCGAAAAATGCCCAAATTTGGCGCCAAAAATTATTTCGCATTTCGAATAACTCTAAAACTTTTAACCGTCGAATTTTGAAATTTTGTATTCAGAACTATTGTAACACCTAACTGTGGACCAGCCAACAAGTTAGTGTCCTCCGAGAACTGCGAGTCATCGCACAGGAAGAGGAGAAACAAAACAAGACGGCGATTTCGAGGACTCCCAAGACGCCAAACTTTGATAGCTTGCACGGCCAGAAAAGAAGTTCAGTGAAAATTAGAATAATTAATTCAGGCATTAGGCGATAATTAATTCAGTCATATAATTAACCAGTTCCGAAACCGATGAAAAATAGCGTAAACTGCACAGAAAAACAACCAAAAAATGAAATGCTATCGTGTAAAAAAACAGTTCCAAATTGAAGGAAAAAAAACACTTTTAAATGATGTGAACACACAAAGGGTCCGACATAAGGGGTGAAATCAGGAAGTGATAAGGCCAACAAGTTAACAATTAAAGAAAGCAGACTTTATGGCAAAAATAAATAAATAACCACAAAACATATAATTAATTCAGAAAAAACAAATATTAATAATACTGAACACCTCAACCCCTAGTGTGGGCTAAAGCCCAATCTAGAAATATCCAAAAACCCTACAAAGTTACACCAAAGAAATATATATATAAAAGACAGACATTATTTACATTTATGACAAACATAATAAATATACCTACATCATTTAATAAATTTTATTAAATTGATTTGGTTTCTTTATTATTTCATAAAAAGCATGAAGTACAACAAACCCATGTCGATTTTATGTGTAAGAAGTTTAGGATTGTACTACAGTTTATATGATGAAGCTTTTTTACACATTCATCAGACTTCCCTTCTGTATGGGTAAGAAGATGTCTATTCAAGCTTACTTTAAGAGAAAAATGCTTAACAAAACGGACATGACAGGTTTCTCTTCTGCATCATTACAAAGATAAGTATTCAAGAGTTGTTTCTGAGAGAATGCTCTCTTACACACATCACACTCAAATGCTTTATCTCCAGTGTGCATTTGAAGATGGGTTTTCAAGTGCAGTTTTAAAGAGAATGCTTTTTTAAACACATCACACTCAAAGTTTCTCCTTAAAGTGGATACGTATATGTCAGGGTTGGCAAGTTTTTAACGGCATTAACCATGGTTTAAACTGTCACATCAAAAACCCTATGTCAAAAACTGTCAAATACCTCAATTTTATTATTAAAAAATATTAATTGATGTCTAATATTTCATACACTGTATAAGCTATGAATATGTGTGAAATGTTAATACAATTTTTAAGAATTATGGTCATCTTTTACATATTTTTTAAAAATAAAATATAGGGTCATTCCATTTCAAATCAACCAATAAATTTCAAAAATGTCACCCACCGTCTCGGATTTCTTTGAAAATTTTTATAAATGTAGCCATTAGTGTTCTAACTAACAATATAAAATTTTACTTCAATATCTCTAATACTTTTTAAGATAAAAATTACTAAAATAATGGGAAAGTGACCATAAATGGCGTTTTTGCAAACAATTATTTTAATGGTGCTTTTCAGATAAAAAATCATAACTTTCTTTATTTTCAATATATTAAATTGAAATTTATACCAAAATGTTCACAAAGGTTTGAAGATTATAGAAAAAAATAATTTGATAGTCCTGTTTAGAACTGGAACCCCCCAAAAATTCATAAACTTTTGTTTTTTTTCAAAAAAATTTCATAAAAACAATAATTTTGCAAAAGCTGTTTCAGAAAATGGTGTAGCTCTTAACAAAGCAAACTATTTTTTTACTTACATGTAAATGCATAAAGTAAGATAATTTAAAATAAAAACGGTGGGTATTTGAGTCCTAATAGGTTAATTTAATTAAAAACCAAAAATTTAATGGTTTAAACTGTCACATCAAAAACCCTACATTAAAAACTGTCAAATACCTCAATTTTTTTATTAAAAAATATTAATCGATGTCTAATATTTCATACACTGTATAAGCTATGAATATGTGTGAAATGTTAATACAATTTTTAAGAAATATGGTCATCTTTCACATATTTTTAAAAAATAAAATATATTGTCTAGAGAAAGGAAAAGAAATTTAATTATGTATCAGCTATAATCAGAACAATATTCTATCTTAAGAGTAAAGATAATCAATATCTTTGCTTGTATAATATTAAAATTCTAAACTTTCAATTTCAATAAAAAATTAGCAATGCTTCGTGGAAAAAGTGAATGAAACTAAGTATTATTTTATTGCAAAATATTTTGTTCTTTGTATCTGTAATGAATTAATCAATCAATATTCAGAAAAATAAAGCACTGTAATTAGCAAAAAGCTTTAGTATTCTGATAAGTAGTGGTGTTTATCTTTATTTTATTTAAATGACTGAAATTACTACGTTATTAGCTGTTGCTTAAAACCCTTTAAATTTAGGTTTTTAGATTAAATAAAAAATAAACTTAATGTCTGCTTTTAGGAAATATTTAGCCATACCTTAATTTGAAAAACTACCGACCATTATTTATCCAACTGTATATACAGTACCATGTACCCTATTGAAAATGATCTCTGAACCATTCACAGTTCTTTTACAGGAGAAAAAAATTTCCAGTACATTACACTCTATGGGCAGTTATATTTTTACAATTCTACAATTAGTATTATAATGGTATGTATATCCGCATGCAAAAACCCTTAACTGGTTAAAAATTTGTGACGCAGCATTTTACTTTATAGCTCTATGAATTTTAAATATGGGTCTTAAAAATAATGATATCAAATTTTGAGTGCCGCCCTGCTGGGATTTTTAAAGATTTGTTTTTAAATTCCATTACAGTTACTTTCGTTTTATTTTCTAATGATGATTTATGCATTTAAGCAATGCTTTGAATTATGAAATACACTGTCAAATATATCACACTTTCACTGAGTGTATATAATGTATTCAACTGAATTTATTACAATAATTTAATTTATCTTTTGCGTCACACTATCCAAAAGGGCAAGCAAAATTTTCATATACATTTAACTTAGTTTGGTTACTATGACGCTAACTAAATATTTACGTAAATTTTATACGTAATATATATACGTAAAACCTATAATAATCTGTTATTATTTTTAATAATGAAATAAAACAAAAACGACAGTAACATAAAGCTCATCTCGCAAAAGTGCGACGTCGAAGACAGAACTCAATCATCTGGTCAGAAATCGGAAGCGAAACGTAGTAGCTGTCTAAGACCAAACTGGTTTACGATATAAGTTAACTTGTACAAATCTTGTCACGGATCTACTGACATCTGGGATAGCTGAGAGCGAAAAGCAAAAGGGAACAGAAATATTATTAAAAGAGTGACTAATTTAAAACATAAGGGATAGCATATTCAAAAAGAAGAATGAACGAAATTATTATGTGTGTATGAAATTATGGATTGAGATTGAGCACAGTCATTTCCCTTTAGATTTTTTAGGTCAATTCTTTGCATCAATTTTGTTCAGAGCATATTTATAACAATTTGGAATACTGTGATGAAAATTGATGATTAATTGAACCCCCCCCCCCCCCCTCCTAAAAAAAAAAAATTAAGAGCCTACTTATCCTTAAAAAATATTTTCTTTTCGCGTCCGACAACAGCACTGTATTCATACTCCCTGCCTTGTTTACCGCCTCTGAAACAAGATCATTTTCCGTATTTTCTTATGCCGGTTAAATAGTTCCTTCTTTGAACTGGATTAAATAAAACAAACGAGTTTTCCAAGCTTAACCGGCGACGTCACTCATCTAAATCATTTCCCTCTTATCAGCTGCTTTGAAATAAAATAACAGTTGACGCAGGCTAAAAGAATAATCATAACACCTCTTCGCTCGCATATGTTTTCTCTGCTCCGCTGAAACAGATGTGTTTGCGGTTTTCCTCTGCAGTGCAAGAAGCATATTGCTCGAAAAATACCTGCTAAAATTGTTCCAGAAAGTTCGGGCTCTTTCTATAGACACATGTTTTAACGATTTTTTCTTTAGCAGTTGGAGAGTAATTTTTGGTGGGGCAAGCCACTCACTTCATGTGAGGAGGCTTTGCCCACCACGACGCGTTGCACGGATTAGCATCTATGCCGATCACTTTATGGTGACGGAGGCGTTCACCCACCGAGGTACCAGGCCGCTTTAATATGAACGCCGTGATGTTTTTGTCAACACGCTTCCCCAAGTTTACTTTTGAATGCAATGTATTGTAGAGTTTTAAATGTATAATCCTGCGTTTTGGAAATTAGTGACTGTTCCAGTGTGAAAATAAAGCAATATATTTTAAGTTTAAAGGCGTTGACTGAGACTCCTTATTTAAAGGGAATGTGGTCTTCAAAATGTGTTTTCTCCTGAGGTAAAACGTGTTAGCCCAGTGTTCAAAGTATTTGTGTGATCATGTTTCAGAAGAAGTAAATCGACATGCGCCATCAAAAGCGAATTTCATTCTTGGTTTTGGAGTTTGTCCTACCTCGTCGCTCTAATGAGGAATTTCTAGTGCATGTGTGATTTCGTTCAGTGGGGAAGAAAAGCATGTTCTATCTAAGGGGAATAATTCTCCTTTCAACATCGTTGCGAGTGTGAATTTAAAATGTGAACCACTATACGATCGTCTTCTTAAAACTATGTCGCTCTCACTACAAAGTCGTACCAGTTATAATCTTTACAAAATAATTCATCGTCTTTTTACGATCACCACCTTCCACCGTACATCTCCATAGGATAAAATTGGTGCCGTGACCAGGATACGTTCCTTCCATCAACTATGTGCTAAAATCGTCGTGATTTTCGTGCTACAGAGTGTGTTTGTTTTTTTGTGTTGCGGCGTGGTATCGAAGCAAAAAAAAAAAAAAAATATTGCATTTAAGAGCACTCCATTTCACTTCATGCTTTTTTATTTTTATTGTTTACTGGGATCCCAACCTTTTTTTTGAATTTTTTATTGTATTATGTGTTAATACCTTTTTTCTATTACGAGTAAGTGTTCATATAAATATATCTAGTATTATAGTTAGTTTTATGCATTATTTGAATTTTGATTAAAGTGCTTGATATTATTATAATTGATTTTTTTGCTATAAATATATGCGTATATATATTTCATACAGCTCTATCCCTTAAACTCTGTTACTACTGATGCTGTTGCTAACTGTTTATTTTCATACATTTCAACTTTTGGCAGACCTGCCATTATACTTACTGACTTAGGTACTCAATTTACTAGTGCTGTTTTTGAAACCTTTAACAAAGTTTTTGGAATTAAATTAAGACATACTACTTCTGGACACCCACAGGCTAATTCAATTAGTGAGAGAATCAATACCTCAATTAAATCAACTGTAAATGCTTTAATTCAAGATGGTTATAACTTTGCTCATGCTATAAACATTCATATAAATATGTATAATGCTTCTACACATTTTTCTACTCAATTTTCTCCTAACGTAATACAATTTGGAAGAGAGTTACCTATGATCTTTGACACGTATGACCCACAGATACAGTTTCAACATTTAGATAAAGCTCATTATCTGTCTCAAGTAATGTCCACCCTGAAGCGAATTTATGCTGACACATATTCTAATCTAAAATCTGCACAATATGAACAAAATTTAAAGAAAAATGAAAATGCTAAGCTCAGATTTCTTTTCCCTGGTGATATTGTTTACTTAAAATCTAAAGATAAATATAATAAACATCTTACTGGACCTTATAAGGTTATACAAAAATATTCTCCTGTTATTTATTCAATTCAATTATTAGATAATCCTGACACTTCAGTTCGCAAAACGCATATTGATATGTTAAAACATGCTCCTCCTCGAAGGTCTTTACTTAATGACTTGCCTGTTATTGATAGTCACTATCAGGTTCCTACTTCGCACTCTTATAATTTTAGGCCACCTAAAAATTAATTTAACCTTTTTTTGTTTTTTTTTTTTACTGGGCATTTTCAATGCGAACAGCCTGATCAACTGTTTGTATTGAACCTGTTCCTTCTTTTAACTGCTGTAATATATTTAAAATAATTTAATTTACCATAATTCTCTTGTGACATGTTTGTGTGGCAGTTTGGATTCCCCAATGTGGTAAACATGACAATTTTTCTTCTATTGTCCTATCCTCCCCTTCTCCTCTAGTAATTGGAAGAAATCCCGTTTGATGTAAGTGAAATCAAACTACTGCACTCATTTTTTTCATATTTTCCTTTCCTTTTTGGGAAGCTAACTCAGCGAAAAGTTTTAGCCCTGAAATGCTATAATTGTTATTTTCATTTGGTACAATGCATACCAAAGCCTTTTCAGTTTTGAAATTTAATTTTTTTTTGTTCACAATATTATTTTAAAAAATAATAATTAAATAAAATAAAGTAAAGACATGAGTAAGTTTGTGTTGTTTCTATAATGTGAAATATGAGATAAAGTAAATGTATATATTTTGTATGTCCCTCCTTTTTATTTCAAGATGGCAATTTTTTTACATTTTAAATAAGAACAATGTTGTATTGAAATCCTTTTGAATGGCTACAAGTGGTACCACTTAACAAAAAAAAAAAAAAAAACGGAGCTCTTTCTTTTTGATATAACAAATCCCGGGTTACCTTTTTATTGAAAATTTTATTGAATTTTTGTGTGAAATATTATCTTTATTTTGATATCAAATACTATTGAAATATGTATATGCAAAAACTGTTGACAATCTTTTTCAGCTGACAATATCAGCAATGCAAGAACCTCAGCACAGTTTTAGATTTCGTGATTTTTTTAGTATAGACTGAATCATGTAAAATCAAGACTGACAATTTTAAGGTTTTCTGCAAGATCTTTATGCAATTTTTTAATATTACTGGACTTTGATTGATATACTGTTTTAATATTTATGCTGAACATGTAATTTTTTTTTTCTGAAAACTTGGGGGAGTATATGTCACGTTGACACAACGTGCATATTCTTTAATGAAAAATTATTAATGCAAAACCTAATTAATATTGTCTAAATTTAAACTAATAATCTATTCTAAAATTTTTTAATAATAACTATCTTTTAAAGCTTTCATTTTTCCTCTTGGCCTTCTCAATTACAGCGCATTAACGTACTTCTAAATCATTTCCCTCTTATCAGCTGCTTTGAAATAAAATAACAGTTGACGCAGGCTAAAAGAATAATCATAACACCTCTTCGCTCGCATGTTTTCTCTGCTCCGCTGAAACAGATGTGTTTGCGGTTTTCCTCTGCTGTGCAAGAAGCATATTGCTCGAAAAATACCTGCTAAAATTGTTCCAGAAAGTTCGGGCTCTTTCTATAGACACATGTTTTAACGGTTTTTTCTTTAGCAGTTGGAGAGTAATTTTTGGTGGGGCAAGCCACTCACTTCATGTGGGGAGGCTTTGCCCACCACGACGCGTTGCACTGATTAGCATCTATGCCGATCACTTTATGGTGACGGAGGCGTTCACCCACCGAGGTACCAGGCCGCTTTAATATGAACGCCGTGATGTTTTTGTCAACACGCTTCCCCAAGTTTACTTTTGAATGCAATGTATTGTAGAGTTTTAAATGTATAATCCTGCGTTTTGGAAATTAGTGACTGTTCCAGTGTGAAAATAAAGCAATATGTTTTAAGTTTAAAGGTGTTGACTGAGACTCCTTATTTAAAGGGAATGTGGTCTTCAAAATGTGTTTTTCTCCTGAAGTAAAACGTGTTAGCCCAGTGTTCAAAGTGTTTGTGTGATCATGTTTCAGAAGAAGTAAATCGACATGCGCCATCAAAAGCGAATTTCATTCTTGGTTTTGGAGTTTGTCCTTCCTCGTCGCTCTGATGAGGAATTTCTAGTGCATGTGTGATTTCGTTCAGTGGGAGAAAAGCATGTCACCCTACACGTTGGTATGCATCGTGTTCCGTATGAAGAAAGTACGTCTTACTAGGGGAATAATTCTCCTTTCAAGATCGTTGCGAGTGTGAATTTAAAATGTGAACCACTATACGATCGTCTTCTTAAAACTATGTCGCTCTCACTACAAAGTCGTACCAGTTATAATCTTTACAAAATAATTCATCGTCTTTTTACGATCACCACCTTCCACCGTACATCTCCATAGGATAGTCACATTGAATCCAATGACCCCCCTCCCCCCCCAAAAAAAATGCAGCCGGGAATCACCTGTGTTGAATATTGTCTGTTTTTAAGAAAGGATATTCTATGAAACCTTTATTATTTTAATTATTAAATGGAGAGTTTGTATTAATTATACATTTTTAATTAAAATCTTAAGAATAAATAAATTTATCGTGCAAACAAATATTTAAAATAAGGTTAAAAAAACTGATATAACTGCTT
This sequence comes from Cheiracanthium punctorium, assembly GCA_038373885.1. Taxonomy (NCBI): domain Eukaryota; kingdom Metazoa; phylum Arthropoda; class Arachnida; order Araneae; family Cheiracanthiidae; genus Cheiracanthium; species Cheiracanthium punctorium. The sequence goes on from JAWZYV010018635.1 coordinate 16,478, forward strand.
AAATTAAACGGCCATTGCTTAGATTTTTTAGGAAGGGGGGGGGCGTCGATAAACTACCAAGTCAAATACCGGTTTTTACCAACCTATATATTTTTTTATCAATTATATTGCCAAGTGTACCAGAAATAGAAAGTAAATTACAGTTTTAATTAATTTTTTTTTACCAACTAGGTTGGGTCAAGTATGGTAGAATTTTGGGAGTGCCCTACCCCATTTTAGCAAGGGCCCTGAAATTTAGGTTTAACATTTGTCGAAAGCAGATCGCGAGTCCTCAAAACATATTTATGAATCTAGTGGCAGGAATTTTGCATTATTATAGCAGCAAACAGTTAATTAATTCGCTTAGAATCAATATGAAAATTTGCATTGTGGCCAAATGGAAGTGATTGTATTAACGTCTAAGAGCACTAAATAAGGAAAAAAATTTTGAATACCGGTTTAACCTACTAAGCAATTTATCTAAAATTTCGTAAGGGAAAATAACTGAGAAAATAAATAAATTTTCATTTCGATAGAAGAGAAGTGAAATTCTCTTGGGGTTTTAGTTTTCATTTAACTTGTAATAAATAGCATAATACAAGTCGCATTAAAAATTTGCTATTGTTAAGTTTCACCAAGAAATTAAAGTAAGCAATCAACGAAAGACCGATCAACAAATAATACAACAAAGTAAAGACTAATTATTAACAAAAATGACAACGGAAATAACAACTTATGAGAATATGGCGGTAGGGAGTCGCACCAAACTCAGCAGGCTGTCGTTGGCACACACTACGATGAAGGAAAGGCTGTACCACAATTTTTACTTCGTTATTAATATTTGCAAGTGTCATCTTCTACCGCTGCAAGATGCTGGTCTTTTTTTTAATATTAAAATCGTGGCTACATCGCTGACCCGCGCGACATCATGGGTGCCAATTTTTACGTTCTTCTGCCGGTTCTGTAAAGCTAGCTGCCGAATTACTTTTGCATCCTCCAAACGATGCGTCAGAAGCTCAACTCAAATCCTAGTCTCGCACAACCGAAGCTGCTCCCACCAACGCGCACCAGCTTCAACCAATCAGTAACAGCCAACAAATTAGTGTCTTCTGAGAACTGTGAGTCTTCGTGCAGGAAGATGTTTTTCGCACGGTAATGCCGGTATCTCACTAAAGGGAAAATCCGAGCAACTCCAAGCTGGACCAACTTTCAAGACGGACTTGAAGATGTGGTTATCTTTAAGAGTTGCAAAGGTAAACAAACTGTCTCTGACGCCAAATAGTCATCGGATCGCTGATTTGTCATGAAGGTTATTATTTTACTAACCGTGACTCAGCATTTCGCGTCAAGTTAACCATATCGTTGGTTGAAAGTTGAGATATTACATTTATCAAAATAATGATTACTGATGAAGAAAAACGTATTTTAGCTATAGCCATAATAGGAGCAGCTGTTTCTGCAAGAAGAAAGCCACCTAAAAGGAAATGGCTAGAACGTCGAAAGCAACTGAGATGTTTCGATAATTTAATGAGAGAGTTGGTCCTTGAGGTAAGTTTTCCAGTATATCTAAAAACAATTAATTCAATTAAAAATCAAAATCAATTTTGAAATATCAAAATATTTTATTCAATTTTTTTTCCAAGTATTTTTTGGTACACATTATGACAATTATCCTGAGGAAATCTCCTCAGTATATTTTTTAAAATAATTTATCCGGAATTTTTCTTAAAACCGTGTGATAAAAACAAAAATATTTTGCACGTGTGGTTTCGTCGCCAAAAGGGCGATGTCTGCATCGTTTCTGGTTGCCTTTTCGGCGTTTTTATTTTTTTTCATGTTCTGTCGCAGCGTGTTTTTTTTTCAGATCGAGAGAGGTGTGTACTTCGGTTTTGAGAATGATTTTTTTAGCTTCGTGATGTTTTTTTGATTATAAATTGTGATATATATATAGAAATACTGAAGTCAATTGAGATTAAGTATTCTCGAGAGTCTCTACTTAAAAATTGGTGTGATAGTAAATTTCTTATGCTGGTTAAGAAAAATAAAGAGTAAAACGTCTCACATTGGATTTATATTTTTTTACCGTGATGTACTTCATGCTTGCCCCCAGGAGCAGATGGTGTGGCGGTAAGACAATTATCGTTTTCAATTTTAATATATATTAATTATACCAACATGCATCTTGATTAATTTTCGGACTTGGCATTCCCGTTTGGGATATTGCGAACACTGTTTCCTTTTGCTGTATACTAGCCACTATTTAAATACCGTGAGTGTATGTATTCTGTTTATTTTTTTTTGAGAACAACTATTTACAAAATGTATTCTTTAGGACAAATGGTGCCTCACCAGTTCTTGATGCATAACGGTTAATTGATAATTGATTTAATTGATAATATGTGAAGAAAATTTTAAGTGCATATATAAGGAAAATAATAATAATAATAAAAATAGCAATAATAAGAAAAATTAACATTTACAGAATTTTTTTGAAAAATAGCCAACATTATGGAAACGTCCAACAAATTTTCCATAAACATAAATTCTTATGATGGGGACCCTACTCTATTTGATTTCTTTGCCGAGCAAATAAAATCGGTATGTACTCTCAATAAATTATCAAACGAAGCTGCTCTCATGTTTGTGAAGTCAAAACTCACAGGAGCTGCATTAAGATTGTACATTGAATCACCTACTTTGAAAGATGTTAAAACGTACACGGAATTACTAACTGAGTTGAAAAATTTTTTCATTTCCCCTGCACAGTCTTCTGCTGTACAAGAACTAAAAACAATAACAATGCTTCCTAATGAGAACATTCCTTCAATTGCTCACAGAATAGCAAAACTGACTAAACAGGTGTATCCGAATTTGACAGATAATGCTTCTTTACAGCAAATAATGCTGGTGTCTTTAATGCAAGCTGTTCCGAATTCCATCAAGGTAAAGTTGGTTGAAAAACAATGCAAAACCTTTGATGAGGCTGTAACACATGCAAAAGCGCTGTTTGAACAATATTCGAGACACAATATTTTAAACTACCTTGTCAATAATCAATCACAAAATTTTGAGGATGATCTTTCATTACTGAAAGAGCAAGTAAATTTAATAAAAACCAAAAATGAAAATGTACAAGCTAATAAACACACTAGTAAGGAAGGTTACAGGAAATTGAACAAAAATTTCTTCAATAAAAATCGCTACAACAATGTGGCATCTCACAGGCAACACTCTAAAATGAATGCAAAGTACTTTGGTTCCAATAGCCAAGATAAGCAAACCTTTGTGTGTGCATATTGCGATCGCAAGGGACACACAGCAAAGTATTGCCGGATACTCAAACGCGACAATCAATTTGATAGACACAGAAACATTTATAGTAGACACAGTCAAGTAGTCAATCCTTCTAGACAAGGGGAACAAGGGCGTGCTCGAGAACAACATTGCTGCTGTCTTCAGCCTACGATAGCGTCAGCTGCTCCAGCAACAACTCATAATAATGAAACATGTTTAAATAATTGCAATATATCATCTAGCTTGCATGGCTGTGCTCGTAACTGTGCATCAGAGAACCTTCACCCAAACTTCCTGTGAGAAGCGGAAATTCAGGGCCGTCCGCTTCTCATGAATTTAGTGCCCCTAGTTTTGTTTCATCACAATTTCTGGAAAATCGAGTTCCTCCTGATATACAACAGAGAAGTACACAGAATCATACATACAATAAAAATGCTTCCACACAAACATTCTTTGAAAATGATGATCATGTTGTAACACAAGAACATATAGCTTCACAGGTAGAGATTCAAGACACGTCAGCTACAAAAGCTATTCAAACAAGCAACCTAACTCATTCTGACACTTTTCAAGAATTTGTGTTTTCAGTCAATCAAGCTCACAATCCTTTACCTGTAATTGATATAATTTTAGTCAAGTTAAATTTTCCATTTTTGATTGACTCAGGATCCTCTATCTGTATAATGGACGCTGAATTTTTTTACTCCATAAAATCTTTCACAAAATATAAGTTCTTGGCTAGAACAGTTACAATTTCCACCATAAACTCTGATGTCAAGTTTTCTGGATGTGTAGACATTTCTTTTAGAATAAACAATATTCATTTTAGACATAATTTTTTCCTGGTCAAGATGCCCCATAACTCGCCATTCAGAGGAATTTTGGGCACCGACTTTTTGAAGAAAGAATCCATTATTGTAGATTTCAACACAAATACAGTGAAAGTTAAAAACCTAAAAATTCCTTTTGTGTCTTCTGTTCAGTCTCAAGAAAAACTTATTAATAATATTGAAAATAGGGAAATCTCTATAACGGAGATTTCTGAAGGTACTTGCCCGTCAAATAGACATGCAAATGACTCAGAAAATGGCGTATCCCTGTCAGTAACTGAAAACAATTCCAGCAAGAATCCAAACACAGTAAAAGTTTGCAGAAAAACAGTCATCCCTCCAAAGGAACAAAAGTACATAGAAGTCCGTATGCAAATGCATGGAAATTTTAAAGACTTTCTTTTTGAACCTTTCCACAGAATCAAAAACACAAAAACAAACACATCACTACATTCAGTTCCTGAAGTAAATGAAGAAATGTCAAATGACAAGTGCAAAAGCACGCACAGTGGTCAAATTTCACAAAATGACAAAAGAACGCATAAGGGCAAAAACGAAATAAGTTTCCATATTTTGGTTGAGAATTTGTCAGATAAACCAGTTCACATCAACAAAAACTCAGCAATAGGTGAATATTTTGAAATTGATGGTATAAGTGAAATTGATGAAGATAACCAAAACACAAATGTAGAACAAATTCATTTAATACAAGCAGATGATCAAATCAAAAATATTAGAGAACAAGAATTTAACCTACAAAATTTTAATATAAAACACTTAATAGGTCATGAACGTCAGGAATTTGAGGAGCTACTTACAAAATACAAACAGGTCTTTGCTACTTCCCTAAAAGCTATGGGACATACTGATCTGGTGATACCAAAGTTATCATTTACAAGTGAATATCCTCGTCGATCACCACCCTTTCCCATTCCTCAGATTTTGCTGAAGGAAACGAAAGAACAACTTGATGAGATGCTGGAAGCTGGAATCATCTCCAAGACCATTTCAGATTGGTCTAGCCCTTTATTGCTCGTCAAGAAAAAGTTAGGTCCTGATGGAAAACAGAAATATCGTCTAGCACTTGACCTGCGGCTAATAAACACAATAATCACACAAAGTGCATACCCGCTTCCCAAAATTGCAGACGTAATAAACAACATATCACAATACCAGTATTTCTCCAACTTAGATTTGCAGTCTGCTTACCATCAAATTGCATTGCCCGAGGAGTACAGGCCAGTGTTGTCATTTAATACTCCTTTTGGTGCCTATTGCTATAATAGGTTAGTTTTCGGCCTCAAGAACACTGCGTCAATTTTTCAACATTTAATTGATAAAATCATTGATGAGATAAATATTCCAGGCATACTAGCATATCAAGACGACATAGTTGTCGCTGCTAACACTTTTGAAGAATCTGTTGAAAAACTATCTAAATTGTTTGAGTGTTTCCAAAAATATAATTTAACTTTGTCTCCAGCTAAGTGCAATTTTCATAACACAAGCATTAACTATTTAGGTTTTGAAATATCTAAACACATTGTTAAACCGATCAAGCAAAACATCACAAAAATTACTGGATTTCCTATTCCAGATACAAAAAGAAGACTAAAAAAATTCATTGGCTTATGCGGTTTTTATCGACATCTTATTCCAAAATTTGCCCAATTGACAGCAGATCTCAATGACCTTACTACCCCTAAAGCACAGTTCAAGCTAACAGAAAAACATAAGGAATCATTTAGCAAATTGCAGGAGATATTCTTTAAAGAACCATTTCTTAGACAACCCAACTGGCAAGAGAAGTTCTACCTTAACACTGATGCTTCAACCTCTGCCATTTCAGCATGTTTGTTGCAGAAGTTTGATGGTGAATTGCTTCCCGTCTCGTACTTTTCTAAAACTTTAAACAAACACGAAAAGAATTACCCAGCCATTAAACTGGAACTTATGGCCATAGTCAAGGGAGTTCAAGCGTTTAAATATTATCTCTTCAACAGAGAATTTGTTGTACTCAGTGATAGTGAACCACTTAAGCACTACAAGAGGATTTCTTCTCCTACCGACCTTACAACTCGTTGGTTGTTAGCCCTCAGTGAATATAACTTCACATTTCAGCATATTGCTGGACAGAAAAATGTCCTCGCTGATTATTTCTCCAGAATTCCCGTGGAGTTACCGAAGAAAGATGTCGTAACAGAACCTAACCTTTTAAAGTCAAATGAAATTTTACCTGTTGAGGAAATTTCTCACTCTCAAAAGGAGTTCTGCAATCAAATGTCACATACTGTGAACACAAAGGATCCGTTGCTAGAAATATCGACCCAGACTTTTCTACATGAACAAATAAATGATCCTGAACTGGGAAAAATATACAACAACATTAAAATGGGAAAACAATTGAAGAGACATCAGGACTTTCAGATTTCTCCAAATAATCAACTTCTCTACAAAAACATAAAAATCAATCACTCGGAGCAGTGCAAATCATTTACACCAAGACTAGTCGTCCCAAAGTCACTCATTCCAAAAGTTCTCAGAATAACTCACATTGGGCATCTGGGAATTGCCAAAACTTACGCACTACTACAAGAGAGATATTTTTGGAGAGGAGCATATCAGGATACTAAACAGTATGTTGAGTCTTGCACTATTTGCCTCCAATCGAAACCACAGAAGATTCCACAAGCACCGTTTCAAGATACATTTGTACCAAGTCATCCAGGAGAAATGATCTCTATGGACCTAGTTGGCCCCTTTAAAAACAAGATGTACGTATTAACAGTAATTGACATTTTCTCAAGACACATGGAACTGTACCCACTGAAAAATATCACTGCAGCAACAGTTTCAGAAAATTTTTTAAAATATATATCTACACATGGGCGACCAGCACAGGTTTTATGCGATTTGGGAAACCAATTTACTGCAGAGATTTTCAAATTCGTGAACAAAGTTTTGCAAATCAATCTTAAGCACACCAGTGTAGCACACCCACAGGCGAATGGAATTTCAGAACGCATCAACACCAGTATTAAATCCACTATCAATGCTCTGCAGCTTGAAGGCCATTCTTTTCTTCATGCCATTGATCTACACAAAGCAATTTATAATGCTTCAAAACATCCAGCAACAGGATTTTCGCCTAACAACATTCATTTTGCCCGTGACCTTTCTTTGTTCACTGACACCCTGGACCTGACTCAAACCCCAAAGAATAATACCTCTGATTACAAGATGTTCCAAATTTTAGAGGCCATAGAGAGCATATATCGCTTGGTCTTTAACAATCTGAAGGTCTCCCAAGAGCTCAACAAGGCACGTCAGAATTCAAGCAAAAAGCTCAGGATGTTCAACTGTGGTGATAGGGTGTACATCAAAACACCAGCTGCTTTCAAACAAAAATTGGACGGTCCATTTAAAATCATAAAAAAATTAGGCCCAGTTAATTATTTAGTACAAAGGGATGGAAACCCCAATTATAGAAAGTTTGTTGTACACACTAACAGGATTGTTCTATCTAAGCCCAGACCAGATAGACTCATTGAGTCTACCGTGGGAACTTATGGTTCTCATTATCAAATTACAAAAAAAATTAATCCAGTCTCTTTCCAGCAGAGTGTCTACCCTTTTCCTGTAGGAGATGCTCCAGGTGTGGGAAATCAAACTCCAACGCCAGAGGCCCTTCCTAGCCTGTTGCACCATGTCCCTGTTGCTCCATCCGAGGATGATGTCAATCAGGAGGTAATCGTCTACGATCATGGAAAGGATGACGAGACTCCCTGGCATGCTCCCAACCTTTCTAATGAGGTTTCAGGTGATGAAGCACGTTCCTCAACTTTTACCCGGAGGATACCCTCTACCTCTCCAGGAAATCGTCCTGTAACACCTTCTGCAGTTTCCCCACTGGGTGAGAGGAGGCTCATACCCTCTCGATCTCCTGTTCCGACCCTACCGGCTCTGCAACAAATGTTTCTAAGAATAGGTCCATACCCTCTCTCACAGAACTTGAAGTTATGGCATCATCTCCTCCACCTGGCCTCACAGGGATGGCAGACCCTGTTCCAAATACCAGCGGCTCTCCTGCTTTCACCAAGGTGACCACTGCACCCTCGACTCCTGTGTGTGGTGTTGTTCCTCCTGTCCCTGATGTGCCAATAACTCCCAAACATCGATTAAAGGGTAGCAGTCGATACAACCTGTGCCCTCGTCATTAATTTGAACTATTACTTTTCTGAATAGAACTCTGATAACTTTTTACCTTTATGCTGTCGTTCGAATTTTTCTCACACTTTGATATTATATGCACTGAACTTTACACAGACAGATAAACTTTTTCTAGCCATTGTACATCTATACCCCTTTTGCACATATATATATTATTTCTCAAGTGTTGATATAAAATGTTTTTCTATTGTGTATAACGTGACAATTTAGTATTTTAATTATGATGTTTGTATCTTGAGTATTATGTTTCTATTTTGGTTATGATATTTTGTATTCGGTATATGGATTTTTCTCAGATGTTGATAATACTAATATTCATATTAATATGCAAAGTTTGTTGTATGGAAGTAAAGTATTAAGGTGGTTTTACTTACAGGTCTTTACAGTATGTTGTATTATTAGGACAGGTATGAAAATTTTTCTGCTGGCGGAAAATTTCTTTCATGTGTGTCTGATTAATATTTCTCTTCACTTCTTTCCTTCTCTCTCCTCTTGTGGCCTGATCAACCACAAGTTCTGTTACTCTGTTCTTTTTAGTCATCTGTTTACAAACTCAAAGAATTACCTTGATTTGTTTACTACAATATAATAGTATTATGGTTCATCAACAATGAGTGCTATGCTTATGTGTGAATATTTTTTTTCCTTCTATGCATAATTTTTCTTGGTGTTTTACATTTTGAGTGCATTCACAAGATATATACTTTATCATGAGATTTTGGATTTTTGCTTAATGTCAAATTTTTTAAAAAAAAGGGAATATTTTTGGGTTATGAATGAAACTTTATGCAAATATACATTTTTTTCCTTTTGTGTAGTTGGCCAACTAACATTGTGTACTTATCATATTTTTTTACATAACCAAGAACCTTTTGTATCTTTGTGTGATGGGTACTTTAGAAAATCATGTCTTCTGTAAGAATCAGGGAGTTATGATGTGCAAACTTGTAAGGGTAAGGTGCTCCTTTTGTTGTGTGTGAAGTTTACATAATGTGTTTAACATTTCTGTGAAAATTTCATTGTTGCATTGAATTTATGTGTCAGACTTTGTTCTAGAGACCTTGGGAACTTGATCTCAATTTTTTTGTGTAGCGAAGGGGAGTATATCCTGAGGAAATCTCCTCAGTATATTTTTTAAAATAATTTATCCGGAACTTTTCTTAAAACCGTGTGATAAAAACAAAAATATTTTGCACGTGTGGTTTCGTCGCCAAAAGGGCGATGTCTGCATCGTTTCTGGTTGCCTTTTCGGCCTTTTTTTTTTCATGTTCTGTCGCAGCGTGTTTTTTTTTCAGATCGAGAGAGGTGTGTACTTCGGTTTTGAGAATGATTTTTTTAGCTTCGTGATGTTTTTTTGATTATAAATTGTGATATATATATAGAAATACTGAAGTCAATTGAGATTAAGTATTCTCGAGAGTCTCTACTTAAAAATTGGTGTGATAGTAAATTTCTTATGCTGGTTAAGAAAAATAAAGAGTAAAACATCTCACATTGGATTTATATTTTTTTACCGTGATGTACTTCATGCTTGCCCCCAGGAGCAGATGGTGTGGCGGTAAGACAATTATCGTTTTCAATTTTAATATATATTAATTATACCAACATGCATCTTGATTAATTTTCGGACTTGGCATTCCCATTTGGGATATTGCGAACACTGTTTCCTTTTGCTGTATACTAGCCACTATTTAAATACCGTGAGTGTATGTATTCTGTTTATTTTTTTTGAGAACAACTATTTACAAAATGTATTCTTTAGGACAACAATGTCTAAAGAATTATTTATTAAAAGATGTATTTAATTCTTTGAACATATTATCAATATGTAAACTAAACGTGCATGATTACGATTCTATTCTGATATCGAGCCAAGCTGACAAGCTTCGAACATAGAAGTGGTCGCCATTGCTTATGACGTAGCAAAAGAAGTACTCTGATTGGCCGCAATTTCGGACGACTCGGATTTTTTCGTTCCGAAAGGTAAAAGTTGGAGATCGTCGTCGTCAAGGCAACGACGGGAGAAAATCCGCCGGAGAGTTGATCTGCAGGAAAAGTTGGTCGAACGGATCTTAGTGTGATGCCCCTAAAAGAGGAGAAACGAAAAAAGATGGCGATTAACAGGCCTCCAAAGCCGACAAAATTTTGATAGCCTACTTGGCCAGAAAAGAATTTCAGTGAAAATTAGAACCAGTGCCCAAACCGACGAGAAATAGCGTAAACTGCACAGAAAACCAACCAAAAATTAAAACTAAATGCCACTGTATACAAAAACAGTTCCAAAATGAAGAAGAAAAAATAATTAAATGATGTGAACACACAAAGGGTCCGACATAAGGGGTGAAAAGAGAAAGAGAAAACGGCAACAAGTTCACAGTTAAAGAAAAGGGACTTTAAGGCAAAAATAAATAAATAACCAAAACGGATATAATTAATTTAGAAAAATATTTAAGAGGGAGAGCCCACTATTATAAAAAAAATGACTTATTCAAAATACCAGTGAGACAATTGTAAAGCTAACCAAAAAGCATACCCAGTTACAAAAAAGAAAAATATACATAAAAGACAGAAATTATTTATATTTATTACTGAAACATAATAAATGCACCCAAATCATTTAATAAATTTTATTCATTTGTTTTGTTTTCTTTTTCATTTCAGAAAAAGCATAAAGGACAATGTCAAACCATGTCAATTTTATGTGAGTACGAAGTTTAGGATTGTACTATAGTTTATATGATGAAGCTTTCTTACACATTCATCAGGTTTCCCTTCTGTATGGGTAGAGAGATGTTTATTCAAGTTTAGTTTAAGAGAAAAATGCTTAACAAAACGGACATGACAGGTTTCTCTTCTGCATCAATAATGATATGATTATTTAAGAGTTGTTTCTGAGAAAATGCTTTCTTACACGCATCACACTCAAATGGTTTACCTTCAGTGTGCATTTGAAGATGAGTGATCAAGCTCTGTTTTAAACAGAATGCTTTTTAAACACATCACACTCAAGGTTTCTCCTTAAAGTGGATACGTAGATGTGCATTCAGGTGTCCTCTTTGAGAGAATGCTTTTTTACACACATCACACTCATAAGGTTTCTCTTTAGTGTGGATACGGAGGTGTTCATTCAAGTATCTTCTTTGAGAGAATGCTTTTTTACACACATCACACCCATAAGGTTTGTTCTTAGTGTGGATACGGATATGTGCATTCAAGTTTCCTATTTCAGAAAATGCTTTTTTACACACTTCACACTCATAAGGTTTCTCCTTAGTGTAGATACAGAGGTGTGCATTCAAGTTTCCTCTTCGAGAGAATGCTTTTTTACACACATCACACTCATAAGGTTTCTCCTTAGTATGGATACGAAGATGTGAATTCAAGTCTCTCTTCGAGATAATGCTTTTTTACACACATCACAC
>JAWZYV010018636.1:0-28078 GCA_038373885.1 Cheiracanthium punctorium
CAGTACTCGACAAACTAGTGTGAGACATTCATAAAATTACGGTCAATACTCGACAACCTATGTCGTAATCCATTGTCAAATTTCGATCAAATCTCGACAAACTATAGTGTGAGACATTCATAAAATTACGGTCAATACTCGACAACCTATATAGTAATCCATTGTCAAATTACGGTCAATACTCGACAACCTATGTTGTAATGCATTATCAAATTACGGTCAAATCTCGATAACCTATGAATGTCTGGCACAATCAAATTACGGTCAACACTCGATAACTTATGGGTACTGTGATTTTGCGGGCGCACGTAGTTTGACGAGATTCTCTTGGAATCTTTTGCTGCCGAGAATTGCCCGTAATCTAACAGTATTTTTTTCACAGTGTAGCTACCGATATTTGAGGATTGACAGATGGAATCGCAAATTTTTAGATAACTTAAGAAAATTTTGATTTTCCCAACCATATTTTCTTCCCTCTCCCAACTCCTAAGTGAAATGCCCAGGTAGTTCTGCCCGGCCGATCGGGCTTCTCATTGAGTCAAAAAAACAAAACATACTAGAGAGGCTCCTTTTCGGGTTACTCAGCTCGCGCAAATGCAAAGACAATGAAAAAGGCAGTAACAGTATTTCGATCTGAAAGAACAGAATATTTGAAAAAGGCATTTGTGGGAAAGATCCGATTTCATAGACGGTTTTCGTGAAAGAGCCGCTTTCAATCGAACCTATTTTTATGATTGAGTTATTGTACTCAATCGTATTTCTGTGAAGGAGCCGTTTTAATTAACGTATTTTCGTGATGGGCCACAAATGGTATGTAAGAAATAAAAAGTGGTGATTGTTGACTAGTAATAATAAAAATGTAAAAGCAGGAGGGTGCATAAAGAAGAGAAATAGGGCCGCCGGGCGCTAAAAAGACGATAAAAGTGCCGCCGGGCGCTGCACCTGCAAAATCAATCTAGAGTCAACACTTACAATAAATGTAGATAAGAAAAGCAAAGTTTGCAAAAGAGTCAAAATGACACATTCGGCGCAAAAATCGGCTAAAAGTGTTGGGGGTAGCAGAGCCTGGTACTTTCAAATTTAACTTCCATTCAATTTTTACTATAAATTTTGATGTCAATTTTGAATCAGAGGTATTGCGTGGATCAAAAATGAAGACAAGTTCTTGAATGACAAACAGTTTATTTATGAAGAACGAAAAGTTCAGCCAGTCATAAGACAGAAATACAAGAAAAACATTTGTTTCAAAATTTACCAGCATGAGCAGGGCAGCCAGAAAGAGGGAAAATAATCTTCTATTTTACTTGCACAGCTCACCATTTACTGGTCACTAAAAATGGCTTCTACCAGTCTCAAAACCAGGCCATCACAAGAGCTTCCACAAAAAAACATAACAAGGCCCAGCCTTTCATTTGCCTTTTTCAGGCCTACCACAACACATCAGCACTGGGTTCAGAACTGTACTGCACTGCACTGCAAGACAACCAAAACTAACACTCCTTTTATACTACCCTGCCCATGCTTCACAAGCTCAAATTTGCATACTTTCCAAACCTGGAAAGAAAATTAAAGTCATTTCTGGTTTTATTTAGATGAGGTGACACATCAAAGATGATGTCACAGCTTTCAGCCAATGGAATAATTTTATTAACATTTAGTTATTATTAAGTGGCAACTAATGGTTTGTTTACATCTACAGTATGTCAGATGGTGAATCAAGTTATTTTAGTATGATAATTTAAGACTATTTTAACCTTATATAATGATTAAGAGTAACTTAGAAGTAGTTTATCTTTTACTTTAAATACTATTGCCTTTAATTTAAATGCTGTTTTAAATAAGTTAAACATTTTACAAGACTATTTTAAAAGGTAAATGTTATTTTAGAACTTTTTTATATATAAGGAAACAGGCATGTACATAATAAAAATAAGTCTGTTATATTCCACAACATACCACAAAAGCATTGTTAGGACTTTGGTGAGGATGGTTGGAAAACTTATTGGGGGAAGGGAAACTTTAGATATTTTACTTTAGGGTTAAGGGAACTTTAAGTTTAAAAAAAATACTTAATGAAAATGAAGTTTTAATATACCATAATTTAGCTAAACAGATAAAATATATTTAGTTTATTTTTTACATATTCCAACAAATGCCCCCTTTTTCCAACTCATCCACAACCAATTTCACTAACAAAAAAAAAAACCAAGGAATATTTCTCATATTCAACCAAACAGGCATTTACAAAAGTAATTAAACTTTTCACCAGTTAATGCTTTTGTAAAAACATCAGCAACATTGATTTTTCCAGAAACAAATTGCAAGTTGATTTCATCTAAATAGTCTCTGACAAAATGATATCTTGTGTCGATATACTTGGTACGATTATTCTCAATTTTACTTTTAGCAAAACATATAGCACTCTGATTATCACAAAATACGTTTGGCTTTTCATTATTAATCTTTAAAAATTCAAAATTATCAAGTAATCTACGCAACCAGATCAGTTCTTTAATACAGTCAGATAAGGAGACATACTCTGCCTCCATGCTCGAAAGGGCTGTACATTTTGTTTCGAACTATTCCATATCACAGGTACATTATCTACAAAAATTACATATCCAGAAATTGATTTCCTGTCCACAATGTCAGATGCCCAACTTGCATCTACATAGACATTTAAGTTGCAATCCGATGATACACGACTAATTGTTAATAGAAAAGTGTTTAGTGTTTATAATGTATTGAAGGACTTGCATAAATTTTTCCAGTGGGAATAAGATGGATTTGAAGAAAACTGGGCTAATACAATAACTGCAAATTGAATATCAGGACGAGTGCGAGTAGCAAGAAAAAGTAAAGACCCTATTAATTCTCTATAAGGCACATTTACTGCCTCTTCACCTTTAGCTGTTACATTTAATGTAGCTCCAGGTATTAAGGGTAATTTACAATGGATGGTAGGCACCTGGAAGTTTTCTACAAGTTTGTCAATATACTTTTCCTGGTGCATGTAAAACTTGCTATCTTTTTCTACAAACTGCACTCCCAAGAAAGATTCTATTTTCCCCAAGTTTTTAATCGCATATTTGCTTTGTATTAATGTAATAGTCTTTTCCAAAACGTCTAAATTTTTGGCAAAAATTGCTAAATCATCCACGTAAACTAGAACTATGACGGATTTATCCAGTGTATAAACACAATTACAATCATTAATTTTACTAAAACCCAAATCCAAAAAAGTTTTATTCAATTCATCAAACCATTCTCTCCCTGCTTGGTGGAGGCCATATAAGGCTCTCTCTAGTTTCCAAACAAAATTCTTATCAACAACCTCAAAACCTTCAGGCTGCTCAACAAAAATCTCTTCCTGCAAGCTAGCATAGAGGTATGCCCCCTTAACGTCTAAATGCCTGGTTAACCATCCCTTAGAGACCACTAAGACAGCAAATAAATATCTTATCAAAGAAAAAGAAACTACTGGTGAGTAGGTATCAAAATAATCTATCCCCTCAACTTGTCGGTAGCCTTGTGCCACCAGCCGGGCCTTAAACTTTTTAATTTTTCTAGAAGCGTCTTCTTTAAGGGTAAATACCCATCTTGTACCCAATACCTTTTTACCTTTGGGACGAGGAACCAACCTATACACGCCCCTATCCTCCATGACTTTTAATTCCTCTAACATGGCTTTCCTCCAGTTGTCTTTTTCTAGCAGTTTTTGCGACTGTTTATAACCGTTGGGAATTTTAGTTTCAACACAAAAAATTTCTCCTACTGACAGGTCCCCCTCTTTTTCTATAGCAGGTACTTCATCCTCCGATTCCTGTCTTTCCTCAGAAGGCCCAGAGCTTGTTACAGCTCGAAACTAAATTTACTTTTGTCAAAAAAAATATCTTTACTTCTACAGTACTCTTCAACCTCTCTCAGGCTCCTTAGTCTTACACCCTTCTCAGGATGGTAATATACATCAACACGCCCAGCAGTTTTACCCGTCTGACGTATCTTTTCAACCCTCTTCCAACTTGTTGGAGGGCTAACAGAAGGAGATTCATCTCCAGAATCCTCGTCTTGAGGGGGAGGTTCCTCATCAGTTTTACTTTCATCATACAATTCAAAAGTTACATGTTGCTTACTTTTATTTTCACTTGAAGGGCCAGAACCCAAGTGCTGAAAATTTTCTACAATTTGTACATGCTTTGTCTCTATCACCTCAGTGGTGCCAGGTAACCAAATTCTATATCCCTTAGTCCCCATGGCATAGCCCACTAAATAGCCTTTCGATGCTCTTCTATCCAACTTACTCCTATTCCGCTGGGGCAAATGTACAAAAGCTTCACTCCCAATGGCTCTAAGGTGCCTAACCGAAAAACTCTTGTTTTTCCAAAGGTTTAGCGGAGCCTTTCCGTTTAGTTTCTTATGTGGAAAACGGTTACGGAGGTAAACTAAAGCATTGGCAAATTCAGCCCAGAGGCTTTCGGGTAAATCGGATGAAAACAATAAGGCTCTCACGCCTTCCAAAAGAGTTTTATTGAAACGTTCGGCAATGCCATTCATCTGAGGAGTGTAGGGATTAGTTTGTTCATGAACGATTCCCTCTTTAGAAAAAAATTATTATTGCAGAACTCTCCACCACAATCAGTCCTTACTCTTTTAACCAAATGGCCCGTTTGTTTCTCAACCATAATTTTAAATAATTTAAACTGATCAAAGACAAGATCCTTATTTTTCAGCATGTAAACAAAAGTGTAACGAGAGAAATCGTCAACTATAACAAATATATACCTTGCCCCACCAAGGGAAGGGACCCGGGAGGGACCCCACAAATCCATATGAATTAATTCTAATACATTTTGGGTTCTAATTTCTTCCTGTTCTCGACAAGCCTTTTTAGTGCTTTTAGCAAAACTACAGGCTTCACAGTTACCTACTTCCCCCTTTAGATTGTCTAAGCCATATACATGTTCAGATCTAGAAAATTCTTTAAGAGATTTTACATTAAAATGGCTGAATCTCATATGCCATTTAAAAACATTATTGCTTAAAATACAGGTCCCAGCCTTAATTTCATTGTCATCATCAAAATTACAATATACATTGCAACTATAAAATCTGTTCTTATTTGTACAAGTTAAAATTTCATCATTATTTTCATTAAAAACTGTAGCTTTAGTTTTACTAAACAGAACATTATAATTTTTATCACATAGAAACTTGACAGATATTAAATTTCTGCATAAACCGGGAGCATAATATACTTTATCAAGATTTAAAATGTTACCTGAATCTAATCTTAAAGAGATACTACCCTTGATGGCCATAGTCCCTCTTGCCATGGCTGCCTTGCCCTCAGTGTTCTGGAAGGTCTTGAAGACTCGATGATTATTGCAGAAACAGTCAGTCGCAGCACTATCCAAGCTCCACTGCATAGGAAAACACTCGTTGACGAGAGCAGCGATGTAGGTGGCCTCTGGTTTCTTTCCTCGTCCTCGTGAAGAAGACCTTTTTCTTTGGGGGGATCCTCTTTTGAAACAGTCTCTTATCAGGTGACTTGTCGATCCACAACTGAAACATCTCTTGGCATACCGTACTTTTGGTCTGGACCTCCACTTAGTAGACCTGGAAGGAGATTTAGCACCATCTTGATCTTTATGAAGATAGCTGTCGGACACGAGAGCCTCGCTGTTTCCTTTCGGGAACCTGAATAATTTCCTATCAGCCTCTGCCAATAGTGCCTGTCGCACCTTTTCAATATTAAAGTCACTGTCTGGCAGCTGGTACAATTGAGTAACTATATTCTCAAATTCTTCTGGCAGATTATCTAAAATTTGAAAAACTATTTCATCTTCTGGGACTTCTTTACCAGCCTTTTCCAGGCTTCTAGCATTCTGTACCACCTTTGCAATGTAAGAACTCATAGATTCTGAGGCGTGACATTTTGTGGTGTAAAACTGCTTTCTTAACTGAGCAATTCTTGCTCGGCTGCTAGGTTCATAGACTGCCTTGACTGCAGCCCAAGCTTCTCTAGGGTTTGTACTATCAAATACTACATTCTTGCATTCATCACTGAAACAAATTATTGCTAGAGCTTTTCTGGCACTTTCATCTATAACACCACTAACAGTAGATTTTTCATCTTTAACAACTTCCTCTGGTCCCTTTTCACACTCTTCAGAAGTATATTTAAATAAACCAATGCTAGTCAAATACATATCTAAGTTAAACTTCCATAGTCTGTAATTATTTGAAGTAAGTCTCTCAAAACTAAAAGGTAACCTCTGCTCAGCCATATTAAACATGTGAAAAAATTTTAAATCACTTGACAAGAAACATCAGGAACAGCTTCTGTAAAAGGATGACAGTCAATAAGATCAGAACCACGCTCTGCTACCATTCTGTTGGGGGTAGCAGAGCCTGGTACTTTCAAATTTAACTTCCATTCAATTTTTACTATAAATTTTGATGTCAATTTTGAATCAGAGGTATTGCGTGGATCAAAAATGAAGACAAGTTCTTGAATGACAAACAGTTTATTTATGAAGAACGAAAAGTTCAGCCAGTCATAAGACAGAAATACAAGAAAAACATTTGTTTCAAAATTTACCAGCATGAGCAGGGCAGCCAGAAAGAGGGAAAATAAACTTCTATTTTACTTGCACAGCTCACCATTTACTGGTCACTAAAAATGGCTTCTACCAGTCTCAAAACCAGGCCATCACAAGAGCTTCCACAAAAAAACATAACAAGGCCCAGCCTTTCATTTGCCTTTTTCAGGCCTACCACAACACATCAGCACTGGGTTCAGAACTGTACTGCACTGCACTGCAAGACAACCAAAACTAACACTCCTTTTATACTACCCTGCCCATGCTTCACAAGCTCAAATTTGCATACTTTCCAAACCTGGAAAGAAAATTAAAGTCATTTCTGGTTTTATTTAGATGAGGTGACACATCAAAGATGATGTCACAGCTTTCAGCCAATGGAATAATTTTATTAACATTTAGTTATTATTAAGTGGCAACTAATGGTTTGTTTACATCTACAGTATGTCAGAACCAATGTGTAGCACAGTGGTTAAAGCCACTGACATTGGGAGATGGCTCAAGTGGAGGAACAGGGTTCTGTCCTCTCGCGGGGCCGTCGGTCTAGCGGTCTGGAGTTTTGGGCGGTTTTCTCCAGATGTAACGTGAATACGCGCTAGATACCCAGAAAAGTCCTCCCCCAAGGCATTTGACCCCCCCCCCCTTGTGTTTGTCCTTTCTTTGACGTGGATTTATAAGCGGTTCCTCGTGCACAAGCACACAAATCCGAATACATGTTCCAATAACAACAACAACAACAACGAATCAAGTTATTTTAGTATGATAATTTAAGACTATTTTAACCTTATATAATGATTAAGAGTAACTTAGAAGTAGTTTATCTTTTACTTTAAATAATATTGCCTTTAATTTAAATGCTGTTTTAAATAAGTTAAACATTTTACAAGACTATTTTAAAAGGTAAATGTTATTTTAGAACTTTTTTATATATAAGGAAACAGGCATGTACATAATAAAAATAAGTCTGTTATATTCCACAACATACCACAAAAGCATTGTTAGGACTTTGGTGAGGATGGTTGGAAAACTTATTGGGGGAAGGGAAACTTTAGATATTTTACTTTAGGGTTAAGGGAACTTTAAGTTTTAAAAAAATACTTAATGAAAATGAAGTTTTAATATACCATAATTTAGCTAAACAGATAAAATATATTTAGTTTATTTTTACATATTCCAACAAAAAGCGCAGTTCGGCACAAGATTTGCGTTTTGGAGCAGCTCGGTGCAGAATTAACATCCCTGTATATGACAGCGGCTAAAAAAAATTGTATTGTTTAGATTATATTTTAGCAAAATTTGTCTCCTAAAAGTAGCGAAGTAGTGACTACATTTCAAAAGTAGTGTAGCTAACTACATTTGTCAAAAAGTAGTTGTAGTTAACTAAAAAAAAAAAAGTAGTTTTTCCCACCACTGACCACATTTTACTTGAGAATTGTTTTGTATAGTAGTTGTATGCTAATCTAAAAGATGTAACTCTTTGAAAATTAACAAGAGGGAATTTTTCTTAACATAGTCTTTTTTTAACTGTTTTTTAAACACTTTTTCAATTCACATTGCCTAATTATCTTTAATAGAAAAAGAATTGAAGCATGTTAGCACTTTATTGGGACATTGTGTGTGTGTGTGTATATACATTACAATTTACAAACACTAACATTTTTACTTCCTTGTACATCGTACAAGGAAGTAATGTGATCGCTAAAAATTTCGGTATCTAGATTTTGACTACCTCTGAATTGAATTTAAAGAGTTTTTGCAAAACATCTCAATGCATGCATGTATGTATGTTCATATAAATGCATCATAACAATCCATTCATAAAATAACAATCATAAAATGTTCATAACAATCCATTTCGACTCATGGCAAGTCCATTTAGATCAGTGTTTCTCCTGACTTCTGTACGTACATATGTAGCTTGCATATCTCAAAATCTATGAGTCTTACAATTTTGAAATTTTATATTTGGGATTGTAATATCTACATTCATACATTATGCTGTATGGGCAAAAACTCATAAAAGTGTAATTTAGAGATATTAAGTAATTTCAAACGGATCAAAAGTGATATATATTGTTAAGGATTACAAAATGAATCTTGTCATTGAAAATGGTATCTTTATCACTTACAAATCTTCTACAGGAACACTAAAAAAAATTCCAACACATTATGGTTAATGAAAGTTTTAGAGGCATTCATCCATTTCAAGCAGAATACTATCTTACCATATGGTTAGATAATGGTCCATTGACATTCACCCACCTCCTTCAAAAACTGTGCCAAAAAATCGCCAAACTTGGCAACTTTTGGTGTACATATCTATATATTTAACTCGTATCTCAAAAACTATTACTCGTAGATTGTTGAGATTTTATACAAAAGATTGTTGTAACATCTAGTAGCACACCTAGATTTTTGGTTCCAATCTACTAGAGAGTTTATTTACAGGACGACCAGTAGTGACATATTATCCCAGCGGTCAGCCAAGACGAGCGATTTTTCGCTAAGATAAATGCTGGTTGCATGAAATTATTGATGGTTCTGAATATGATTGGCAATATTTTCCCCAAAAAAAATTTGCCAGGAATGTCCACCGGGATAATACGTAAGTACCAAAAAATTTAATAATAAAGAATCATGTCTAATCCAAATATCAGCTCCATGCAGAACAGAGTGGAAATAGTTTTAGGTAAAAGAATAAGGGTTTATTTTAACAAAGTACAGTATAACCTTTCAATCGTCTATCCATGGACACGAGAACAACAACATAACCTTGATCTCTCGAAGTCGAAGAAACAACCGAAAAAATGGAGATAACAAGGTGAAATAAAAGGGGGCTGTCAGTTTAATAGGAAAAACACCTTTATTCAAGATATTGAAGTTACACTGCATACCTAATTTAGAATACTGCAATAGAATAAAAAGGCTTGTTAGCCAACTTTTGATGATTTTGTGAAAGTAGATTCTGAAGTTTTTTTTTTTTTTTTTTTTTTAAAGGGTAAGCAACAATAAGTAGTTGTACATTAACACATTACGTGGCAGTTTCAACATAACAAACTTCCTGAATTTTTTTTAAATAAACCAACCACTGGTACAAAACTAGTTCTCTAAATTAACGAATAAATTAATTTTTTAATCGAAATATGTTTTTAAAAATAATTTACAAACAAATTCTTTCATATTTTTTATTGATTTATTGTAATGAATTTTATATGCACATTTAGCAATAAAAACCACCACCAGAAAGTTTTATCCATAGAAAGCATGCAATAAAACTCGTGTCAGTCTAAGGATAAACTAGTGTTGGGGAAAACCGTTATTTTCAAAGAACAGTTGTTCACCGTTCCCGTTCTTTTTTAAAGAACAGTTCTTTTTTCTGTTCTTTTGAGAACAGGTTCTTTGATTTATGGTAGCTTTATTATGACTATTTTATTCAATTAAAAATGAAAATATACTTCTTTTTTAACTTGTATTATACTTTAGTACAATTGTAAACAACTTTGTTAGTACAAATACTTTCTTAGTACAAACCCGCAGTGGTCTGGGCACTAAACTCTGTTCCCATAAGAACACGAAAAGTGTAGCAGCATCCGGCTTGGGCAGTGCTTGGGAGGGTCAACTTCCTCTCGGTTGACTGCTGTGGGACCGTGTACCCTAATGGGAGCTGGTGCACGTAAAATCCGTCGTGGCTTCAATGTCCTCCAAATTGTTAAACAATACCTCTGGGGATGCCGATTTCAGGGGGTGGGTCCCTCCTCTGGAATTGGTTAAAAATTAGGGGACCCCAAGCTGAGTCAGACTTCCTCCCACTGGGGCTCATTAAAATGGAAGCCACTCCTTCCGCCCATTGCCTGCCTATTTGAGGGATCTGGCACCGCCCCGCGGTTGCCAGAGGGCATTAGCAACAAAGACAACAATTGTAAAATGTTTAAAAAAAAACTTTGCAGCCAACATTCTGGCTTTCTTCAGTCAAGTATATTAACAAAAATAAAAATAAAATTAGTGAAAAATATTTGTCACAGTGTTAATAAAAAAAATATCTATTGAAATGGTGCCTTTATGCACCTTTGGACAAAAATGGGTTAAAATAAAACAGAAGCTGATTTTTTACTCGCAAAACTTACGAAAGTTCTATTTATTGAGTAAAAATTAAAAGTGTTCAAGAAAATTAAAAAGATTAGACGGGAAATTACTACTGCTTTCCGAAATATTATAGGTAGGTAATAATCAGGAGAGAATATGGCCCAGAGAATACATTTTATGTACTAGAAATCCAATTAATCCAGCCGAAAATTATTTTTTAATACCTAATTTATTTATTTTTTAAAATATTTAAATGTAGTAAAGTTTTTCTGAAAAAAGGTATAGAAAAATAATTTCAAGATTAAATATCTAGCGGTAGATTCAGTTTCTCCGTTGTAATAAATTTAAGTGAGTTATCGCTTGTTTTGTTTGCGTTTTTATGACAACGCAAACAAAATCCCTCAGACATGGGCGGTGTGCCTAGGATGAGTGGGGGGGTGCCTTGGTCAGACGACTTTCTAAGGGGTTCTAACGCGTATTTACGGAGTGACGAAGGCTGGACTACTAACTTTGCTATATTACCGTGTTTACTTGCGTAATAGTCGATCTTTTTTTGCCAATTTTTCAAGGTGAAAGTCTAGGTGCGACTATTATCAACACCGTCTCGAAAGGACGAAAAGTCCTTCATAAATTGTGTTGCTATTATGCGAGGAAATCTACTAGATAATATTGTACACTGTAATGATAAAAGAGTATTGGTAGTATTGTAAAATTACTAATTTACCAAATGTCTCCAGATTATCTGCCGGCCTCACCATGGCACAGTGATTATATCACTGGAAATGGTAGACGGGCGAAGTATGAAGGTCCCGGGTTCGCGGGTCCCATCGCGCGTCCGTCGACCTAACCGTTCGGAGTTTTCCGTGGTTTTCTCCGAAACTTAGCGTAAATACGGGTTAGGACCCCTTAGAAAGACCCCCACGAAGGCACCCCACCCTTCGAACTAGAGCCCACTCGGAGCTAATCGGTCGTAATCCCACACACACAGATTATCTGCCGTAATTAAACAATCTTTTCGTCAGTTGCACACACAAAAAAAGTTATTTTTATTTTGATAGTAATATTTTTATAGACGTAAATGAAGGTCAAATACGTGACTGCGACTTTTATGCGGGGAAAATATTTTGACGATTATTTCGACTTTAAAACGGGGGGTGCGACTATTACGCGAGTAAACACGGTAGTATAACAAAGAGTTGTCTGTTGAGGTTCTGGCTCCGACTTTTTTTTCTTTTTCTTTTTTTTTTTTAATAACATATAACAGGTGAAAAAACGTGCCATTTAAAAATAGCCCTTTCAGAGTAATTATGCATTTTGAATATGCAGTGAAACCTCTCTGTAAGGGCTACCTGCCGTTCCATTGAAAATTGGCCCTTATGAGAGTAGCCCTTGAATAAGTGTGACAACAACAACAAAAAACTATAATAAGGAAATCAAAACCTATATACAGGTGAAAAACAAAAAAAAAGAAAAAATGTTTATTAACATTTTCAAACTCTATCCATGATTGAAAAAAAATTCTATTGAAGTTTCTTTATTTTTCATAATTTTTTCATGAACAATTTTAGTTTCTAAAGATTCTTTTATTTTATGGAACAAATTACTTCAATTTACATCATTTATTAATGCCTTAGAATGATATATTAGTTAATTTATAATCATTTCTATTAGCGTTTCCTGGTCAAGTTTTCCCACCAACCCAAACCCCTAAAGGTTTAAAGGTCAAACAAAGTATGAGGAAACCTGTTTGTCTCCCCTGGTCCTTCATTCCTCCCCTTCTTTCTTGCAAGGAATTCCTGAACTCTTATCTTTTAGTTCAGGGATTCAATGCACCTGTTTAAGATTTAAGCATGAAGCTGGGAGGAGAAACATCGGCTTGTTATCCAAGTTGGACCAACTACGCAGTATGAGAATTGCCGACGAAACTACGGCTACCATTGATTGCGCCATCTATTGACGGCAGCGAAAAACAACATCGATTGCCGGTTTAAAGCTTCTTTAATTGGGATTTTTTCATTTATGCTGAAATTTCATGAAGTATACACTATCATTTGAATAAATAAATATGATAATTAATATACATATATAATAATTTTGTTTCTATATTACTTATAACATTTTACAAACGATGTAACATCAGTTTGATAATTTAATAAATTAATTAATAATTTAAATAAATTCTCTTAAAAACTGCATGCGAACGATATAATAGATCAGTTTTTGACAAATATTTTTGGTAGCAATTAGCTAAAAATTTAAAAATATTTCCCGCCTTCTTTCAGGCTATAAATTCCTCTTATATACCCACTCTTCCACATTATTTTATTTTATTTTATTTTTGTCTTAAAGTTGGTTTGTTAAAATAAAAAACAGAAACAAATATGGAAAGAGAAAAATATTTAACGCCGTTTTTCAGCACCACCAGAGCCTGGTTATAACCAACAAGGGCCCCAGGAATTGATGAATTTGGGGGGGGGGGGGGCATCTATGAAATTTGTTTTATTTTTCATAAAATTTTGATATAAAGAAGGATGTTTCAGAACAAGATTTGAAATTGGGGGGCCCTGGGCAAAGTCCCGATTTGCCCGTGCGATAATAAGGACCTGAGTACCACAAAAAATGACATAAAAATCAATGTCTTTTCAGTATCAGTATAATTTTTCAGTACTACAAAAATTTTCATAAAAAAGCATAAAGGGAAAAAAATATTAATTCAATAAATACACGCATATTCAGTGATTGACTCTTTTGCATCAGTTTTGCAAGCTTTCACATATCAGAAAAATCTAATATTTCATTAATTTTGAAAAATTTTGTATTTAAAAAAAAAAAAAAAAAAAAAAAACAGACTTTGAATTGAAAATATTTGTTTTTGTATAAGTTTTGCAGACTTATGCCAAAAATATCTATTCTGTATTGGTTTTGATAATTTTTGTAAAAAGAAAATTCTATATATTTATCAATTTCGCTGCCATTTGCGTATCTTATATATTATAAAAAATCCCCTCCCCAATCCTAATTAAAATAATAAACAGAAAAATATTATTCATAAAACTGTTACTATTTTTAAAAAAATGGACAATTTCAAAGTGTTATACTGCTGTTTCAATTTGATTATTGGGCAGTATTTTAAAGTGTTCACATTAGCATTATACTACTACTAACATGTACAAAAGTTTTCTATTTGCATAGTGTTACTTTTTATGTTATACATTTATAAGGGGCCATATTAAAGAAATATTACGGTGATGCTGTATACAAAAAAAAATAAATAAATAAATAAAAAATTAGTCCAATCTCATGTCTAAAAGTCATTTACAAATGTAATTTTATAACTTATCTGTATAGGTGCACCCATGGAGGGGGCAATGGGGCTAAAGCCCCCTTTACCTTAAGCTGGAGGATTTAGATCTGAAAAGCTTTGAAAATTGTCACAAATGAATTAAAATATTTTATATTTAAAAAATTGCCTTCAAATGTTCGAAAAGGATGTTGATTTTTAAATAAATATTTTCAGTTAGCGTAACACATGTACTACAATAATTTTTTACAGTAATGTTTACAATACAGTAATTTTTATTTCCGAACATGTACCAAGTAGGGAAAGTATTGTAATCATGAAAAAATTCAACTTCAAGATTTTGATGTATTTACACGTTTTGGGGGTCTTCTGAATTCATTTATGCTGTTTTTACGAGATGTATGTATACATGTGTGTGTGTGTATGTGTGTCTGTGAGTGAACACGATAGCTCCTAAACGGATCATTCGATTGAGCTCAAATTGGACATATATGCTATAAACCACCGTCTCAAGACCGGTATTGATTTTGGTATATATATAGGACTTATAGTTTTTCTACAGGACTACAACAAAGATTTCTTTTACATTATGGCCTATGGGGGGAAATTCTTGAAAGTGCGCTAGTGTTTAAGCGACGCATTCGATTGAGCTTCAATTTTCTATATATGTTAGAATGATTCATCGATTAATATTTATTTAAATGCTTGGTAATTATCTTAATTGTAAGTCTCCGGAAAGTCGAGTGGAATCACTCCAGATTTTTTTTTTTTTTTTTTTTTTGTTGTTATGGTGTCAGTGAAAATATCAGATAATTATTATGACTCTATGACAAGGTACGTTGACAGTGGGCTTGTGTTCTACGAGCACTTGGTATAGAATATTTTGACGTTATAAAGGAGTTATAACTATATTCGAAGCGACTATAACTGATTGCTTTTTTTTCACAAGGTATTTGTAGTTCTAGCCCCCCCCCCCCCCCTAAACTAAAATCCTGGGTGCATCACTGCTTATCTGACTTTCAAGTTTTGAACATTTATCACCAATGCCTGAGAATAAAAATAAATATTAATAAAATTAACTGCATGATGATGAAAAAAAAAATCAAAACACAAATTTAAAAATTGTTTTTGTGTACAACCCCTCAAATAATAATTTTTGAAATGTTAAATGCCAATAAGCAATATTAACCAGAAGTATTTATTTTTGAAACTTCGTTGTCGCATTAAGAGTTATACAGGAACATAGTTACTACAGGAAGGGAGGATAAATGGAAATATGGATCCACAATTTGAATAAAAGCGGTTAAGCTAGAGAGAAACAGTTTAAGTGGGGCTTGTCCAGTCCTTACACACAAATCTGCTTATTCATATGAATATGCATTAGGATCTCTTGTCCTCCGACCAAGGCACCGCCCCATACTAGGTAGATCACCCATGCATAGTGTTGCCATTAACACACATACAAACATACTTTATAAGCTATGTACATTGTTTTTCTTGTCAAGGTTAAAAACTCACCATAAATATATATATATAAATAAACAAAATATACAAACCAACTTGATTTCCATTAAACTTGACCAACAGCTTGCCAGCAATTCCTTGTCCAACTTCAAAAGCAATTCTAGAAACAGACCCTATTTGCCCACACAAACTACACTATAGCAATGATTCTGCTAAACATTCTTCATCTTATTTTATTAGCCGGAAAAATGCAAGTCCATATGCTGTTTTCAAATGCACAACAGCACTGAACAAGCACTCATCAGGCTTTATCTGTAAAGAAAACAGAAAAGAATACATCTATAAAAATTTTAATCAAAAATATACCTTTTGAATAAATAAGAATAGCATACAAACCAACTTGTTTTCTGTTAAACATAATCTGTTGGTTATCAGTAAATCCATGGCCAATTTCAGAATCAAACTCCACTCTTCATCCTATTTTATTAGCTGGAACAATGCAAGTCCAACGTAAATAGTCAAAATAAAATAACTCTTATATTAAAATTGCAATCTTACCGAATTTGAATATCTTTGCAAATAATTACTTCATCAATATTTTGCAACAACACTGAAATTTTTTCAAAACTATCCAAAGCATTTTTCATGATAGGCAGGCTTATCTCTTTATTTCTTAAGAAAGCCTAAAGCATAGTAACAAAATATTTTTAACATAAATAAAAATCTTCATTACAGTTACTGAAAATTAAAAGGTTAAAATGTTACTGAAAAGTATGAAAAGATTGTATGAAGGATAATTATCAATTTGACAAAACACAATAAGAATTAAATTAGCAAACAATAAAATTAGAATATTTTTTTTTAATACTTACTTTAACTGATAAATCTTGACTAATAACAACATGACGCTCACAATGTAATGTCTCATCTAATTTTCCAAATATAATGCGATTATCTTCACATGCTATCCACCAATTAATTGGCTTGACAATTACAGAGATGTTACCCTTTAAGTCTAAAAAACTGAAGGGTGGTTGACAATTTACCATCACATCATCATTATCTGCACTTAGATGTATTTTTTTTGCAGAGCTTCGTGGAGTTGGAGCTTTCCTTTTTCTAATTTTGGGTGACAGGTATTTTGGTAAATTCGGAAATATTGTAGGAACCGAGCCTGGTTTCAGTAGGAACCTTTCTCTTTCTATTCGATGAATTGTACCATCAGGCAATTTAGTTTCAAAATGTCGCAAGACACACTCATCTTCAAAATGGATCTCGCATATTCTGTCATCAGAAGATAAAACTTTATCTTTTCTAGGGACAGCTCTTTGCCATGCTCCTAAAAGCTCAGCATCCTACGAAAATAAAAATATAACAGCTATAGTAATAACCCGAGATCAAATAATAATTATTAATCAGGGTTATCCCCAGACCTTTCTCGCCAGCTCATTGCCCGACAAGTTTTACCGACTGCCTAGCAGAAAATTCTGAATATCGTTTTGAATGCTTTAATTTGATAGAATCGCACATTGCAGCTTTATAATGGCATCTGGCTAACATTTCTGGGGAGATCAGTATTTATTTAAAATGTGGCTATTAAAGATTTATTTAATTCAGTTTTAATAGAAATCTTTTTTTTTTTTTTTTTTCTGAAGCAAAACAAAGTTATTGGTACACTAGTGTTATAACTTAAGTTATTCAGTGATTAGATAATAATGTAAGAATTGTTTTGAAAATAGAAGATATATACCTTAAAAAAAATTTTTTTTTTCTTTTTTTAATCCTTCGACTAAACACAAAAGGGATAGTCTCGTGTTTTATTCTTTTATATTTCTGCCAAATTTGTAAACGAGAAATTATACTAATTCAAACGTATACTTTTAAATCTTCATTAAAAATTATATTAACATTTAAGGAAAAGTAAATAAATAGATGCATAAACTAATTCGTACTAAAGCTTTATATTTTGGTAGAGAGGATAGAAAATGGGACAGAAGTAAATACAATAGAAAAATGTAGATTCTTATTATTAATTTCTTTTGCATTTTAACATGTACTTTATAAACACCAAACAAAGCAAGCGGTAAAAATATAAGTCCAACATTTTTACAGTTATTATAATTAAAAAGAGAGTTCAGGTTCAGATGTGGATGCAAATCACAGTTCTTATTCCCAAAAATAAATGGCACAATCAGCTTTGGAAGTATTAAAATAATAATAATAAATCAATGTATAACATATGCAAGAGAAAAACAGCTGAATCTTTGCTACTGATTTTTTTCTATGGAATGTTCCTGAACAAAATTTTAAGCTAATTTCAATAATGTATATTTATATGCATACATATATTACATTTCAGAAAATCACATTTTTCAGACACAATTAGAAGTAACATTTAATAAGAAATCAATCACAGATTTTTTTACCCCAATATGTGTGTGTTGCATAGCAGTACACTATTTTTTAAACTTCCTAGATCATTGTTAAAGGTGTTTCCTATAAAGGATCCCCTCCCCAAGAAATAACATGCAGAAATTTTGTCAATGGCACAGAGAAATAAATAGTTTGTGCACAAAAAAGAAAATTAAAAATACTTTGAGCTCTTACTGTATAATTACTTGAAACATTATCACCAATTCAAAGCATAATGTAAACGAGCACTACAGGTTTTCAAAGGAAAATGATACTGAACTAGTGCTCAAATTTTAGCATGATGCGCCTAATTAAATAATTAGATATAAAGCTATTGAAAACCAAATCATTTTCAAAATTAGGTATGCGATTTATTTATTACACTTCATATCAATTACAAAAACTAGTAGGTCAGAAATAATCTTTGCCAGTGTCCACATTTGTTTTTGTTTACGGTTTCGACACCGGTCTTGGAACAACTAATATAAGGAACTATATTCCAAAAAATGTACCCCAGGAAATAAAACATACAATATATCTGCAGCTGAATCACGAACAATAATGTAAATAAATTTTAAAACACATCTCAGGTCATCAATATTACATAATAATAATTATTAATCATTAAAACGTTCTGCTTACGTTTGGAGCTTTAAATAACGTTGGATTTTTCTTCCCGAGCGATACATTTCTTTTCCTAGCTTCGGGATATCCACTGTCACATCCAGGTGCAAAGCAGTGACTCGCTCCACCCATATTCTATAAAAATAATTTATTTTATAAAAAAAATATAGCTCGTTCACAATCAAACCAATGCTAAATCCCTATAGGAGCGGTGCGCTGCGCCCCCTGCCGGTGAAAATGGATCCTGGTCCGTTTTCCCGCCTACTTCGCTACTTTTAAGAGACAAATTTTGCTAACAGATTCAATTTGCATTACATTCATATTTAAGGATATTTATATACTAATTAGAGAAAACTATCGATATCGAAAGCCTTGGTTTTCTACTCGCGTCCAGCGTGATTAATGACCTCAGCAGGTGTCTCTCGCGTCCAAAGAACGCGTTTATTAAAAGGTGGTTTCCTTGTAGCGTTGAGCGCCGCAGATTTGGTGGACGCACGAAAGACCCCGGGCACCTTTTCGCCTTTAATTAGAAAAAACTATTGCTCTAATAAACAACTACCAGGCGAGTATTTGAGCAGGGGGAGGCGGGCCCCCTCCGAAAATGTAAAGCAATTATTAAAAGGAGCTATTTTGAAACATTTCTTTTAACTTTAGAACAATAAAGTTTAAAATACCGAATCGTCCCCCTCCCCCCGAAATGGAAGCGTATATATACGCTACTGGCAACTACTGCTAATTATTGAAGTATTGCTGAAACTAATTAAGTTTTAATACCTCTATGATAAAAATAAATTGGGAAAGTGAGCTCTGAAAGCATGAGAAAAATCATGAGAACTAAAAAAGTTTTTAAAAATATAATAATAAAATGGATGTCTGAACGGGAAAAAAAGGCCCGTTTTGAGACCTCTTTCATGTTGTACAAACATTCTAGTTTCTTGAGCACAAATCAAAATTAATGAGTATAAAAGCCTTTTTTCATGACTTACCAAATTAGTGATTTATGACGAATGACCCGTGTGAACCATGTAATATTGTATAATTGTTTTAATTGAAAACATCACATATGATATGCATATTATAAAATAATGAAAACAATTACTAATTAAATTCATGATATATCTATTTAAAACATTGCATTAAAAAAATCCTCTATATATGTTAAAGAAATTTTAAAAGTTATTATCATCAACACAACTTTTTCTTTGTGTTAGGTATAAAAGAATTTTATAGAATTATATTGTTATTTTAAGGCTAAGAGAGAGATAAGTCTCTAAGGATTTTACAAACTATTAATTATTAATAGAAATTCTCATATTTTCGTATTAAATTCTGAAAATTATTACACAAAAAACCTAATAATTTAAATATAATAGACACTTTAAAATTTTAACGAAAGAAAGAATTTCAACATATTCATGGAAGACTGCCATGCCTCTAGTATAAAATAAAAACCACATAAATTTATTCAAAAACATGTTTATTAAATTTTAACAAGAGCTGGATCTCAAAATTGTTATCCGCCAAACATGATCGTCGAAAAGAAAATGCGTCCGATGCAATCGAAAACAATCTTTGTACAGATGCACTGGACGGCACGCCAGTGTTAGTTTTTTTGAAGGCTTCTTTCATATACGTGTACGCCGAAAGCGAAAATACGGGTTTAATTGGCTCTGACAAGAACCTTGTAAGTTCTTCCTCGTAACTATTTCGAGTGCATGCGAAAGAGAAATTAAAAAAACCAGAAAAGTCATCACCCATGGGCTGATCCTCGATACTGATATCTGAAGTTGTCGGAAACATATTCTGGAGGTATTCCTCCATCCATTTTTTTTGGCTTCGGTCTTCCTCTCCTCCTCAATTCAGAATAGTTTGGAATCTGGGATGGAAACAAGCTGAGAGAACAGTTTCTCTGTCCCACAGCAAATGACTAAATCTCGTTTCCACCTGACAACTGAAGATTTTGCGCCCCCTCCTATTTTTTAAAAATGCAACTAGGCAGCTTTCATATACCATTTAGCGCTCATATACCATTTTCTTTTCTTCATCATAATATTTAAAAAAATGCTAACTAATGGATATAAATTTTCAATAACGCCTTTAATTTCTATTTTATTGATCTAGTCTTAGAAACCATTATCATTGTGTTAGAAAGAAGAACAGAAAATAAGTCTCGAAGCCTTTTTATTGTTACACAATTATGATATAGATAAAGGAAATTTAGCTTAATAAAAATTATTATTGCAGCATATATAAATTTAATATACAATAAATGGAGAGATTTGCGAGGCCTTTATTTTTCAGGGTCTCACGGGCCCACACGCCCGTGTGATAATGAGACTCTCGAGGCCCCATCAAAATAACCTCTGTTCAACTTTGGACCTCTCTTACCTTCCTTTTTTTTCCTCTTTATGGCAGATTGGTGATTCTACAAATAATACTGAGAACGATAAAAAGAAAAAAGATGCACAATGTCAGGCTTCCGCTTCAGGCAAAGCAAACCCCCTCCCCCCCCTCGTGTGCGTGTGTCCCCTGGGAGGGGGGGGGCGGGGGAGTGATTGGGTGTCTTTCAAGGCCGATTTCCAGTTGCGTCTTTTTCCGGACGCAGCGGGTTTTTTTTTTTTAATGGTCAAGGCATTGTACAAGGGGGGATACAGTGCAGGGTCGAAGAATTTATTGACTTTTAATGACCACCGCCAAAGGATAACGCGTGAAACCACAAAAGCACGCCCACCGCTCAGTGGGGGCACTTTTCTCCGCAGTGCGTCTTCAAGATTCTGAAAAATACATTGGGTTCCCATTATAGCGTACTGAAACGCACTAGTTATGCTTGGAGTCAGAAGAGAGAGAAATTGCACCACGGGATCAATCGCCGGAAATGATGACACGGCAAAAGTAGCTTCCAAAATTCGCTACAAACTACTGTTTTTTTGTAGCGCGCTACACGCTACACTACTTTTTTAAAAAAGTAGCGCGCTACACTACAAACTACAAAAAAAAGTAGCGGCTACTGTAGTTTCGCTACAAGTAGCGCGCTACTCCCCAGCCCTGGGGGTGGGGGGGGTTATGAGGGGTAGTCAGAGAATATGCGGCCTTCTAATAAGAGTAAAATTAACATTATATCAATGGGGAAATATTTCGTTCCTAAAAATATCAGCCCTTAATAAAGGTGGCCCTCGAATACGGGCGGCCTTTATGAGAAGTTTCGCTGTATTTTAATTCTTATATTTCACAATGAGGGTAACTTTTAAATACAGTTGACTTTCGATTAACCGAGATCGGATTATCTAGATTGCGGCTTATTCGGGACGGTCACAATTTATTAAGTTGCTGATGCATTGGAAATTAGCTTAAAGCACCACGGTTAACAAATCATGGAGGGCAATTTCACCGAATGAAATTCCTGCAGAAAACGAAGACAATATTGGACTGCAGAGAAAATTCTTAGAAGAAAGTGAGACTTGTTCTGAAAACTGTAGTACAACAATGAATTAACAAAGATTTGAAATTGAAATGTTACGAAGCTTGTTGTTCAGAAGAAACAAGGAATTTCGTAGAATAGGTATCCTTAAAGTGGTGAAGAATTGTGTATTGTGTCTTAAAGCAAATCGACACGGGGTTATTTACCTAGAGGGATGCCTTGGGAGAGAAATTTTCAGAGGTTCTTAGTTCTTACGCGTATTTACGTTACGTCGGGAGAAAATCGGCCGAAATTCCAGACCGTTAGATCCACTGCCGAGCGGTAGGTCAGAACCCTGGACCTTCGCACTCCAGCCATCCACCATGCTTAGTGTCTTATCTAATCGACTATGGAGGGGCGTGTGTTTGGTTTTAATTAGGGGGATGGCGCGCACCACTCTTTCATGTTTCACAGCATAGATACAGTTTTTTTTATTCTTCAACAATGAACATTTAGTTGAGGGGTCATGGTAGAACAGTGGTTAAGGCGTTAGACTCGTAACCAGAAGGTTGTGGGCTCTATGCCGACCTATCACTAAAGACCACTGTGCACATGCACGTTAAATACGTAGTTCCGAAAGTCCTCTCGGCGCTCGTTAGTAGTTTTCGAAGGGTACCACTGAAGTATCACACCTTCTGATAATGATGATTGTGGCGGGAAACTCTGCGAAGGACGTATGTAGCTCTGAAAGACACATTTAATGACGTGAGCTGTCCTTTCCTGGCAAAGATACAAAAATTTAGTCGCCTTTTCCACAAAATAATGTTATCGGTAAAGTGTAAATAAAATTTACGCAAAAATAGGTATGTTTTGGAGTAATAATAAGAATAAATAAGATAAAAGAAATAAGATAATATGACTTTTAAAACGTGCATTATCTCTTGCACGTTGCATGCTTTTCTTGCGCATTCCCTGCCGACGTTCTGCGCCCCCCCCCCCCGGTAGGAAACTACTGGTATAGGTAATATTATTACATTCGCCTACAGGTGATAACGCATTCCTTTGAAACTCTGTCTGGAAGAAGTATTGAACATTGTCCTTTATATAAATTAGGGATTTTTCGAAATTGCTCATGTAATTATGCAGGCAGGCGACTGTACCTCGAAAACGCGTGTGCGGTTAAAAACGAGTCGTCCGGTAAATGCTCATGAATTGCGAAGTTTTTTGGACTATTAAAGATTACTATTACTAACTAGAAGTCAAAGCCCGTGGTGGAGGCAATAGCTATGGGCGCTAGAAAAAACATTTGACGAAAATATGGCTACACTCAATATATTTAATCCTCGTCCACCTAAAATAATTAACTTCGTATTATTTTTATTATAGACCCAAATCGAATTCCATGCTCTGCTGGAAACGCGCAGAAACCTTTTGTATTCGAACAATTTCGTTTTGTTGAAACAGACTCTCTTATATCAATGCTGCATGCAGACGATCATTTAATGAAAAAAATTAAACTATGTTATCTGAAAAACTGTTTTAAACGAACTGAAATCGTAACTTTCCCTTCAAAGCCTGATGACCGTGACTTCCAATGTGACGTCAGTAGTATAGTAATGAGCCGCTCTAACTCACGAGCCGCTTTAACTCAGTGACGTCATAGTGATTTTCCCGCCCTTTCTCCTGATTGGTCGGATTTAAAAAATGGAGCTCTCTGATTGGTTGTGTTTACTGGAGCGGAACAAGCTCCTCCCCTGAGTTAGAGCCCCCCGTGAGTTCGTGCGGCTCATCCAACTTTTGAAAAGTTGAAAGTGTTCCGCTCCGCTGCACCGGGCGACACTAACTCAGGGTGGCTTTAACTCGGGGGTGTTTTTGACTCTGGTCCGCTTTAACTCATGGGTGGTTTTGACTCAAGTGTTTGTTCGCACGCGCCGGTGGGGATTCTCTGGCTCGGATCCTGCTGACCGGCGAGGGAGGGTTGGTACATTGATTTCTTCCCCCCCTTTCCGCACATATTTATTATCGTTGCTAGTATTAATTTTCTTAGTATCATTATCGACACCGCTCTGGAATGTGTCTAAACATGTGCGAGTATTCGACATCTAAAACCGGTTCTGGACAAGGAGAGCTGTCGCACAATGCGGATGTCTTAGTGAGAACAGATTTTATTTTAAAAAATATATTTGCTTATCTTTTAAATGAAAAGGCTCCCAATGCGTTTAGTGCTGCGAATTTGAAAGAACGGGAAGTATTGCAGCGTGTGAAAGAGACTGTCGATGCTTTTCAGTTTGATTATGCTAATGCTATTAAGAAATTATGCGTAGAACTAGGCGAAATTAGTTTGGAAGAAATAGGGCTCTATTCTGCCACGTACGTTAAAGCGAACGTTCGGATTTGTGACGTCATCCAAAACTTATCCGTGCCGCATCCTAGTTAACGAACGTTCGAAAAATTGGTATTCTGGAAGCCCTCCAAACGAACGTTCGAAACAGACCACAGCGTGCGGAAGGCGGAGCAAATTCCAAACAGTTCGTCCCAAAACGTCGATGTCACACAAACAAGAGTGATGATTTTTACGTCACTTCCTATTGATTATAGCCAATGAAAATTCGGCAGACGATTTTCGGAAAGCAGTGAAAACTTGTAAACTGTCGAAGTGATAGGTTACAGCCGGGTTCTGCGTACTCCAAGCAAACTTATTTCCCTGTTGATTTCATAAAAGGTTTTTTAATTGCTTGATAACTTTAATATTCGACAAAAATAAGGCATTTCACCTCATTTTCAACTACAGTGCAGTAAGTTTTAACTCTAGTATGAATTTAAAGTAAATTGAATGACTATAAATATAATTAATTCTTTGATAATAGTTGAAATCGTCTAAGCCTAACGATCTGAGAACGTAAATAAACATTCTGTACTCGTAATGTAGGCATTTATTAGTCCTATACTAGTGTTGTATTATATTTTTGTGTTTTTTAACTTGATAATGAATATAGTTGAACACAAATAATAACAAAATGTGTGTTACGTTTGTTTCATAAATTATTTATGAATTTATTGTGTATTTTGGAATGTTTTATGTATCATTTTACATGATTACTTGTTATATAATGGATTAATCATGTTTTATAAATAGCGATCTGATCAGCGAAGACAATATTTATACATTGAAGCGATTTTTTCAACAATAAAAACTTTATTTAATGTATTTTCTTTATAATAATGGTATTTAATTTTGTAATGGGTGCTAGATTATTTAAATGCAATAGTTACTGTTAAACTCTGTGTCAAGGTGTTCTTTTTCATAGAATGGACCTCATTTGAGAATTCTAAATTTGTAATTTGTATTGAATATAACTATAGATTGCTTATTATCATTGCAAGTTTGCCTGTAGTTTGATTATTTTTTGTGAACTTCAAAAGATTAAAATTGTTTATTCACCTTATGTTTTTTAAATATACAGTATATCACTCGTACGTACATATACATATCTATTTCTTAAAACTGCTCAAGTACCATGGTATGTATGTTTCTCATCTCTTCATTATTTGTAAGATAAGCTATATAGTAGAATTCTTAAATTTTATTTTCTAAACATATTTTTAAAGGACTAAAACATAAGTGTCATGTAGCATGTTGTGTTTCAGTATTATATAATGTGTGCTTAGTTAAGCTAGATAATCTTTTTTTATTAAAATTCTTTCCTAGGTAGGAACATACGGTGTCAGAGACGAATTCATATATTTGCTGCTTGAACAAAAGGGCTACCTATAGGCAGAACGAAAGCATCGTCTACTTTACTGTCTTTGTAGGTTATAGCCTTGTTAGCCTACTTAGAAATTCGCAACTGTATGTGTATGGTGTAGTATTTACTAGCTGGATTCTGATCGTTGGAGCAGATATTAATTTAATTCTGCTTCATGTTTGGAATCCTGCTGGCGTGTGGCTACTTAGTTATATATATTATAGATTAAAGAATCTTGCAGTTAAAAGTAAACTCTAGGTAAGTGATTTCATTACTGTCAATTAATAATTAAATTGATTAAAATGAAAAGAGAAAATAAGTCTCGTTTAAGGAAAAAATTCATCTCTTTAATTTATATAAAGTTACACTTTTGTAAATACCAACTTATGTCATATTTTCCCCCCAAGGCAAATCAATATATTTTTAATTTAAGGATAAAAGTTTAGTTTAATAGTTAATCGTGAAATTCGTCTGTCATTTTATGAAAGATATTTTCTGACAGTTCAAAATCTTTTGTACTTTTAATTTTCTCTTTATTTATTTTTTTATATTATTTTATTTGTAAATATAGATCATTAGCATTCTTCTTGAGTGAAAATGTATTTGGATAACACTGAAGTTCGAACTTTAGTTACCTGCTTTGAAAACTGTTAAAACTTCCTTTAGAAACGAATTTTCAGTTAGCGAAGTTTGATGAATGTGAGATTAACAACAAGAACAAAAGAAAAAAACATCTATAAACGGTTTATTTATGTTATAACTATAGAACATTTTTGAAGGTGATAATAACGTTCTGTTAAACTGCATGATACAAATAAGTAATTTTAAATAGCATAAAATACACCTATTGTACAGCTCACCTCCGGAAAAAAAGGCACTTGCATTTTCGAAGAGGAAAGTTATATATAGCAATCGTTTACGAATGACAGGCCTGCAGCCAGGCGATTCGACTAGATGGAGGCAGTATCCCAGGATGGCTATGCATTTTCAATTGTTTTTTTCTCCTCCCTTCCCGCCTCGGAGATCCTTAAAGTGTTACGAAAGCACATCTCTGGCTATTTCATTTACTTTATTGTTTTTACTAATTTAATTGCGTATGTTAATAAAATTACAATGCAGGCAAAAAGTCCTGAACACGCGCAAGTTTTTGTGGTTGACTTAATTTTCATTATAAAATTTCCGTAATATCTTAACTATTGTTAGTGATTCTAATATGTTTTAACGCTTTCCAACAAAGCTGAAAAGTGATTATAATTTCAGTTCTGTCAATCTGTTCTATCTGCCTGTCCGTGTACTAACAGCCGTAAATATTCATCGACCACTACGAAGTTCTATATGTTATCCCTATGCACTGCGCCATGTACGGTATTGAAAATCGTGTATGTAGAATTCATAGAGCTTTTACAGGAGCACTCAAAATAAATGAATACATTTTGCTCTATGGGCAGTCATTCTTTAAAGCTTATTTTAGGGACATTCGGCTATTTCAAACAAAAGAAAAGCCGATTATGGCCGAATGGATAAGACACTAAACATAGTAGATGACTGAAGTGTATAAGTCCATGGTTCTGACCTACCGCGTGGCTGTCGAACTAACTGTCTTGAGTCTTGGGCGGTTTCTCCAGATGTAACGTGAATACGCATTTGAACCTCCTAAAAAGCTTTTCACTCAAGACAAACCAACCCCCTTTACAGATAGCTCTAGTGTAGCTTTGACTTAATTGCAAAACCGATCAATCAAATGGTCAAATGGAACAAAATTGTTATATTTTATTAAGAACTAGCTGAAGTACCCGTCCTCGACGGGTTAGTGAATGCAAATTTCCAAAAAAGCAAGATCTTTCGTCAGCATTGTATGAGTACACAGAATGGATGTATGTTGCCAAAGTAAAGAAAGCGAAGTTATAATTTTTATGTATTGTTAAAATATGACAGGTTAGAGAGTCACTAAGTAATATCATTTCATTCGCATTAGTCGTAATTATGTGATGCGCGAACGAATATGGACGCATATTGAAATAATTTTCGCAAAATCTAAAAATTTAATCAACATTTTTGAAAAAATGAAGCCTAGAATTTAAGTTCAGTGACAACCTTTCATGTCACCCAAATTCGTTTCATTCCCTGCAGTCTTTATTTCGTGATGCTGGAACAAATTTTCAGCATTTTAAAACGATTTTCGCAAAATCTCAAAGTATAATACAAATATTTTAAGAATTCAACACCTAAAATTAAGATTAGAAACTACCTATCATATCACTAAATTTCGTATCATTCGTATGAGTCGTTATTACGTGATGTTTGAAGAAATATAAACGCATTTTGAGAGAATTTTCACAAAATCTCAAAATCTAATAAAAATGTTTAAAAAATTGGACTCCTATAGTTTATGTTGAGCAACCATCTATCGTGTCACCAAATTTCATATCATTCGCTTGAGTCGTTATTA
>JAWZYV010018637.1:0-44873 GCA_038373885.1 Cheiracanthium punctorium
GTTCCGACAGTACCACCCCTGCCGGGATTCGAACCCGGGACCTTTGGATTAGAAATCCAACGCGTTATCCACTGCGTTACAGGAGCCACAGGATCCCTCCTTCCGACTTCCGTTTATATACCGCGTTCGTGCTGCTTGATTACGGAGGCGGATCCTGTCGACGGCCTCCTATCGAGCGGTGGTTGTGTAAAAATGCGTTACGACACGGTACGGCCGATTTCTCATTTCCCTTTGTCAAAAGATATAAAAAAGAAAATTCATCGTGAAGGAACCGTGTGTGTGCGCTGCCCGTTTCTTCCGCACTTCTGCCTCCCGTTTCGGGAAAAATCCTCTAGTACTGAGTGTGCATCGCGTAGAGGACGTTAAATAGTACGGCATTACTATTCCTTCAGGGATTCGAATCCCGGACGTAGTCACTGGTTCCCTAATGGCGTAATTAATGATCACAATTGTCCCACGAGTGGCTTAGAGGTTCTTCTTTCGAAACCTGAAGGCGAGAGGTGCCTGGTTCAAACCGCGGTCGCGCCTTTCGACCTAGGCATTCTGAGTTTTGCAAGGTTTTCTCCGAAACTCGGCGTAGATA
Organism: Cheiracanthium punctorium; assembly: GCA_038373885.1. Taxonomy (NCBI): domain Eukaryota; kingdom Metazoa; phylum Arthropoda; class Arachnida; order Araneae; family Cheiracanthiidae; genus Cheiracanthium; species Cheiracanthium punctorium. The sequence continues at coordinate 584 of JAWZYV010018637.1, forward strand.
CGGGCTAGTATCCTTTAGAAAATCCCACCACACTGAAATCATTCCTTACTCTAGGCCTCTACAAACACGGACACATAATGCTCATAATGATATCATATGGGTGGCAAATACCCAATGTCAGCCTGGATTTTATATGAACTAGGTTCCAAAGCCCGTAGAACTCGCTAAGCAGGCTTTTAGCATGAGGCACTTGGTCCCTTAAAAGGCTAACTGGTGAAAAAGGCATAATTCACAGAACCGAAAATTTGCATCTGATAGAATTTTACCGAGCTACACATTCCTTGATTCTTGCATGTTCCAACTTCACACTATTTTTAATTGCGCAAAACCGATTGAACATTTGCCATTCATGGCGTATTTTCATAATTTGGTGACTTACGTATACGTATAGTTAATCATATTTTCTAAGAAAGCAGTGTTTCAGATGTTTTTATTTTTACTCGTATTTTTGATAAAAATTACGGAACAGCTATTAAATCTTGCTACTAATGCCAACTTTTGATTTTTTGGCGATTTACACATGCTCATAACCGGTAATCATTGTTCATATAGTTGCCATGAAGACATTTATCCATACATTCATATACTTAATCCTTTGCGGATCCGTTTATTTAGCACCGCTCACTATGGCATCTAGCCGCGCGGGCAAATATTCAATCTGTATTTGCTATACTGGCATAGTTAACGCCGTCAAATATTTCTACTGGTGGGAAATACCCAGGCTGAACCCAACCGGCATTACTATAATATGCATTAATTTTTTTCGTTTTCAAATTACTGGGTGCTAACATTTTGGAATACGCGTAGTATTTAATTCACCCTGCTCTATATGGCGTTTTTCTAGATCGCACCTGATGCCAAAATGGCGCTTTTTAAATGAGTTACAATTTATTATTAGAGAAAGTATTAGAAAAACGAATTTGCGACAGTTTTAAACTCCTGTTCGTACTTACGCATTATCTCGGAGACCATTCCTTCGAAACTGTTCTTTCGCCAAAATTGATGGCAAACTGCTGTCAAACGTATTCCAAACCATCAATTATTTCATGTGTTCGGCATTTATCTTGGCAAAAAATCGCTCGTGTTGGCGGTTCGCCGGGATAATACGTAAGTACCCCCAGTTTTCTTAGAGAACGTACTATTCGAAAATTGTGAACTTTGTATAACAAATTTTGACTTATTTATTTCTCTTCCTTTTTAATTCGGCATAAAAAATGTATAATTCTACTTCATGTTTGATAATTTCACACAGGAATTGCTTTGTTGGAAATTCATGAAAGATTTTATGCCGGCGAAAATTGCCAAACCTGGCAACCATTATGTTTAATTTCTCTCTTTTTTGTTTAATATCTTCTAAAATAATTGGAATTTCTAAACTTAAGTCAGCTTACCGGCTTCCCCGGAATTTTCCGAATCCGTGGACACCTTCGTTGAAATTCAAATCCCCACGGTTTCGGAGGAGATAGCAGAACAAGCTTTTGACAGCAGAGGAGGCAGCGGCCGTGACTTTTCTTTTAGAATAGAGAGAAACAATATTTTGTAGCGAAAAAAAAAAAATCTCTATATGTTATAAAAGAAGATGCCTGTCTTTTTGTCTTTGGACAGCATTACGGACAAACGGCTAAACGTGGAATTACGAAAATCGGTACACAGAAAGTTCTAAACATGAAGTTATGCGATTTTTTCAAAATTCGCATTCAAATTTTTTGAATTTTATGTTTTATACGATTTTTCGCATTTTTTTTCTCATTTAATACATAATAACGGCGGTAATTACGCTTGCAGCAAAACGGCATTAGCATCATCTGATGGAGGAGAAAATTTTCTTTTAAAATCAGTTTTTCCTGCATACGTAACATAATTTGCAGATTTTTCAGAATTTTTTAACTGAACTTCACTTTTGATTAAAATTTTCGTAAGATAATTTTAAAACTGTCGCATCTTGAGCTCTATCCGTTGACATTTTGATATTTTGACAAATGATAAAACATACATTTTGCTCTCTTTTGAAATAAAAACGAAAATGTTATATAAATTAGATGAATTTTTATGAATTTTAATGTAACATAATGTTTAATTTAATAGCTTCAACGCGGAAAGTTTGTGCCATTATATAAATCAAGCATGGCACGAGAATTTATGCTGGGTTGCCACAGAAAGGTTTAGAAAAACTGTGTATTTTCAACCTATCGAAAGAGCTTTTAAATGGGGCAGCGGATTTCAAATCGCAAGTAATTATCTACTTCTGTTACATCAAGTGCTTTAAGATGCATTAGAAAAATATTTTGAAAAATTTCCTGTTCTGTAAATACGTAAAATTTACGCATCTATCTTAACGCAATTTATTCCCGCTCTTTTTTTTAACACTAGAAGGCAATATTTTTATTAAAACTTACGATAGAAGTAAATTAAAATAAGAAAATCGCAATTATTATTATATGTGATATTTTAAACCACTGCTTATTCAAAAATTGGAATATTTTAACGCAGTTGAAAATGTCTATTTTAAAAGTTACAAAGTTCGTTTCAAATCGCGGTAAAATTTTCTATTTACTTTTTTATTTTTAGCATTTAATTATGCCGCAGCCCCCCCCCCTAGCATATGCATGTTGAGAGTATAGTTTTATTTTAAGGTTGGGTTACGTTCGTCCTTAGAAGTTTTATATAAAGCAAAAAAAAAAAAAAAAAAAAAAAATTCAAGGTCGTTATTAGTTTCAATACTATTCCAGTGACGTCATAAATAAAAAAATGCGTGAAATTTGTAAACGTCCTGTCACAATTGAATCGATTCTAAATAGTTCCTCGATATTACGCAGTTTGATGTTTATCACGAGACAAGAACCATGAAGGATTTATAAGGCATATCGCTATATTGGATAAATGGATATTTAAATTGACACCGCTTGGATATTTTCCATCAAGGTGAGATGAATTGTTTTGCGGTTTTAAATACGCCAATCTGACGAGAGTTTTGCATAAATTAAATATACACGGAGAGCATCCTTAATCAATGGCAACCATAATGTGAAATAAGAATTGTTAATGCTAATGCGTAAATTACAAAGAATTGCCCTAGAACAAAAAGGTCCTATTTGTGCCAAATAACCAAAAATGTTTCTTTAAATTGATCATGAAAGAGGGAGAAGAGAAAATAGATTGTTTTAATATAAGTAATGGGTAGTGGTAGATCAGTAAGGATTATATGAATAAATTACAATGTACCATGTTAATAAATATTTCAGGAAATTAGAAGTGTTCTATTCATCCTTTTTCAAAGGTTCTCTTACAACTATCTAAACGATAAGTAACTCTAATTTGCGTGAATATATCCCGCAGTAGTTTCAACGGAGGAAATTATTTGAACTTTTAAAAATAAAATTCTGCTTTGTCATATGTAATTATGATCATATTTTAGTAAAATATTCGCTTCAACCCCTAAGACAGGGATGGGCAAACTGCGGCCAGCTGGCCAAATCCGGCCCGCCGGAAGGTTTTATCCGGCCCGCAGATGGAATTTTAATTTGCCGTCCGACGCAAATTGAAAGAATATGTATATTTATATATTATAAATCGATATTAAGAATTATGAAGATGGCTTGAAAAAAGTGCACTTTGAGTTCGAACGCAGATTTCAAGATTTCGGTGCCATTCAAACAGAATTGGATATTTTTACCATGCCTTTCAACGTAAATCGTGAAGCAGTGAGGTCCGATTTGCAGCTTGAATGAATTGAATTGCAATCTAACAATCATCTCAAGCAGTTGTTTCTAAATATGCCAAAGTTAGAGTTTAACAAATCATTATCGAAAGTAAATTTCCCAAATTTAATATCTCACGCTCAGAAAATCAGTGCTATGCTTGCTTTATGTGCACCTCTCCTTTTGGTTCCATTCGACTGGATAGTTTATCTACAGGACTGCCCAAAACATTCGAAATACATTACGCTCAATGGGCCGAAACTCATTAAACTCGCATATCTCAAAAACTATTAGGCGTAGAATGTTGAAACTTTATATTTAGGATTGCTGTAACATCTAGTTGTGCATCTCCCCTTTCGATTCCATTCGACTGGATAGTTTATCTACAGAACCGCCCAAAAGATTCGAAATACATTACGCTCTATGGGCCGAAATTCATCAAAGCGTTTTTTAGAGGTATTGGGCTATTTCAAACGACTCAGAAGTGATGTATGCTGTAAAGAGTTAGAAAATGAATTTCTCCATTAAAAAAAGTGTCTTTATCATTTGTAGTTCTGCTACAGGAACACTCAAAAGATTTCCAATACATTACGGTCAATGGCAATTTTAGGGGCATTCATCCATTTCAAGCACAATACCGTCCTACCACATAAGTTAGGTAATGGTCCGACCACGGTCACGTGCCTCCCTCAAGAACTATGCCAAAATTCGCCAAGCTTGGCGACTTTTGGTGTACGTGTGTGCATATTTAACTCTCAAATCTCAAAAACTATTATGAAATTTCATATATAAGAATGTTGTAACATCTAGTTGTGTATCTCGATTTTTGGTTCCAATCTACTGGAGAGTTTATTTACAGGACCACGGAAAAGAATTTTAGTACTTTAATGTCTATGGACATCTTCAATATAATACAACTGTAGACAGTCATTGTTTGGTACATGCCCAAAAACTCGCCGTCTGTCCTCGACCTTGGCGAGTTTTGGCGAAATATCGCCAAATTTGGCGATAATCTGTCATTGTTTGGTTCATGCTTAAAATCTCGCCAAATTTCGTCGACATTGACGAGTTTCGCCGAAATATCGCCCAAATTTGGCGCCAAAAATTATTTCGTATTTTGTATAACACTAAAACTTTAACCCGTAGATTTTTGAACTTTTGTATTTAGAATTATTCTTATATATGTGAACAAGTGTTTTCAATTATGAACCTTAGAGACAATTCTTTCAGAAGTAGACTGACAGATGAGCATTGAGCCTCGTTCCTTAGAAACAGTGCATCTCACTTCGAACCTCAATATAAGGAACTTTTGAAAATGAAATCGCAATTTTTATTCATCTCATTAACACGTTTAAATTTTAACACTTGTATATTGTTTTTAAAATTTTAGAAAAATTTATCTTGGCCCGCCAAACCTTTTTTTTTTTTTTTTTTTTTCGATTTTTGGCCTGCGACCGAAAAAGTTTAACCATCCCTGCCCTGAGAAGAACGGGCGCGCAGCTATTTTTAAATAAAACGGCTGCCCATTTCATGCAGAGGTCTGCACCGCCGCCGGTCTTTTGTACCACGCCGTCTCCACCGAGGTCTAGGCAGACGCGCTGGCGAATAACGCTGATTTTACACAGCGGCGTACACTCGGATTCAAAACTTTTCAAAAAATTGTACCTAAACTTTCAACTGCTTATATTTTTCTGGATACTTACTTCTTAAAGCTAGTAACCTGTCAAGATGCAATTTAAATTTTTTGAGTCAACGGCGTAATTTGATTGCTTTAAAAACTGTTTAAACATTGCATTATACCTCAAAAGAACATTATAGGTTTGGAATGGTTCATGAGAAAGTTTTGGGGAGAAGAAAAAAAAAAAAAAACCGCTTATAAGTACATAATGTATCAATCGTATATTGACGTCACACTTGACACCAATTGTACACAGATATAGGACAAAAAAGGGTCTCTAGATCTGTGGCAAGCGATGAACGTTTCGATCGTCCGCCATCTTGCTGGTAGTTAAGTCGAGCGATGGCAACGAATGCCCTTCTTTCAGCATTGGGAAAGGGTTGCGCCTCAAAGCGTTAACCCTTTAACGCGCGGTGTCCTCGCCGTGAGGACACCAAACTCTGACACTTTGACTGTTGCCAGTCACGAAGAATAGATTTGATTTCTATAAAAATAGTTGCGGGTGACGTAGCTCCACGAGAATCCTTTACTTTTTAGCCCCATTTCCCGTAAAAAAATGGTCACGATTATTTTTAGCAGCACTGACATCTGCTGAGAAATGGAAGAAGGCGAGAACAGCTGGATAGATGGCCCAATGCTGAAAAACGGGCAGCCGTTGCCATCGCTCGACTTAACTACCAGCAAGATGGCAGACGATCGAAACGTTCATCGCGTGCCACAGATCTAGAGACCCTTTTTTGACGACAGCTGGCTGTGCGCGCACAGCCAGCAGCGATGAACGTTTCGATCGTCTGCCATCTTGCTGGTAGTTAAGTCGAGCGATGGCAACGGCTGCCCGTTTTTCAGCATTGGGAAAGGGTTCCGCCTCAAAGGGTTAAACTATTTTAAACCCCAGAACAGTAGGTTGCCCCAAAAATTCGCAAGAATATAAACAAACAGAGTTACGTCTTTAAGGGATACTGTAGGTAATGGACCCTAGATATTTATGTATTGAAATTCATACTAAATTATGATTTATGCACGATTCTTAACAAATGATGTTACCATTTGCTCTTAGCTTGTACATTAGGGTAGACCATTCTTATACCGTGAAAAAAAAAAATAAAATTCCAGTAACATTTTACGTCGCCCACTTGTTCTGTTACACCTCTCATTCTTATCATGTGATCAAAATTTCAGCCTTCTATCTTACGTACAAGGGGGTGCTCATCGACTTTGGGATAGCTGAATTTTATGAAAAGATTCTTAAAAAGAGCTAGCCAAAATATTTAGCAGAAAACATACACTATGTATCTCAAAAAGTAAGTTATTTTTACTCAAAAATGGTATTTAAACATACCAAGAACAGTTATAAAAAAAAAACCTGGAGTGGCTCCGCTCGAATTTCCGAATACTTACGATCAAGATCATTACCAAGCATTTAAATAAATTTTAATCGACGAAAAAGTCAGCAAAAATTCTTAGTTTTTTTCAATTTATGCTCAATCGAATGTACCGTTTAAACCATAGGTTTCCCAACGTGGGCGATAACGCCCCCTTGTGGGCGTTTGAGGCTTTCAGGGGGGGGTAAAAGATGCAGAGAATATTAGGAGGCGTTGATATGGCACGGAGGGGGCGTGGGAAGATTAACCAAATATAGTCTAAAAAAGACTTAAAAATCACTCTGATAATTCATTTCTATCACGTGTGCGAAAATTCACATATTTCGATATGAGACTTCGCTGTTGAAAGCGATACCTCTCTAAAACTTTTATTCCTCTGTTTTAAACGAAGAAGAAATTCAATACAGTTTCAATTCCAACAATATTCTATCTATTAGTAATTTTTTTTTTTAATTTAATTCTTGTTTTCACCATGCATTATGTACGCTCTTATTTCTCTGGAGTGGGAGGGGGGGGGCGGTATTGAAATATTCACTAGAAAAGGGGGCGCCCGTTCAAAAAAGGTTGGGAACCTATGATTTAAACGCTAGCGCACTTACAAGAATTTCCCTCCGTAGGCCATAATGTAAAAGAAATCTTTGTCGTAGCCCTGTAGAAAAACTATAAGTCCTACACACGCCAAAATCAATACCGGTCCAATATATACGGTGGTTTATAGCATACAAAATATTTGTCTATCCCGTATAAACCACTAAAGTGATTAATGTTTTGTTTGTGTGATCATGGCAACGCTACGTTAGGGCCATCTGCCAAGGATGGAGGAGGGGGGGGGCGTTGCCTTGGTAGGAGGACTATCTAAAGGGGTTCTAACGCGTGTTCACGTTACATCTGGGAGAAAACCTAGCCTCACCATGGCACAGTGGTTATGTCGATGAAAATAGTAGACGGCTGAACTCGAGTTTTGGTAGGTTTTCTCCAGATGTAACGTGAATACGCATTAGAACCCCTTAGAAAGTCCTCCTACCAAGGCATCCCCCATCCTTGGCCGATCGCCGTATCAGAGCGTTGACATAATCACACACAACTGGAGAAAAACTTCCAGTGTGTCAGATCAACACCTCCTGTATAAAGAAAGCCTAACAACTTCTACGTCACCAAGCTTTGACGTCATCATTTGGCCTACAGTTAAAAGTTTTATTTTCGCAAAATAAAAGTATAAAAAGTTTCTGGTGAATTTACTCATGAATCACAATATTATAATAATTTGAGATAAAAAATATAATTTTCTATCAAATGGCAATTTTTAAACATGACTAATTAGATAACATGGTAAGGAAATAGATCGGAATGAACAATTTTGTATGAGAAAGGTATTTTAATTTTAATTTTTTATTTAAGGTATTTTCTAATATTTGTAGCATCCACCAGAAATTTTAAATAGTTTTACTTTTTGAAAGTAAAACTGTGATGACGTCATTACCTGAAGGCCTAATGATGACGTCAAAGTTTCAGTTGTTAGGCTTTCTATATGTAGGAGGTGTTGGTTAGATCGACATCCGCATGATGGGATCCGAATCCGGGACCTTCACACTTCGGCCGTCTACCATTTTCAGCGACGACATTACTACTGTACCATGGTGAGGCCGTGATTTATATTACCATTTTAATATACAGCACTTTAGCGAGTGTTTAAAATATGAAAGCGTTTTAGATTTTCTTCTTTTTTTTTTCTTTTTACTTTCCGAACATGTACCATGTAAGGAAAGTATTGTAATCATGAAAAAATTCGACTTCGAGATTTGGGTGTTTTTACACGTTTTGAGGGATTCTGAATCCATTTATGCTATTTTTACGAGATGTATGTATGTATGTGTGTGTGTGTGTGTGTGTGTGTGTGTGTGTGTGTTTGTGTGTATGTGAGTGAACACGATAGCTCCTGAACGGAACATTCGATTGAGCTCAAATTGGATATATATGTCATAAACCACCGTCACCGCTATTGATTTTGGTTTGTATAGGACTTATAGTTTTTCTACAGGGCTACGACAAAGATTTCTTTTACATTATGGCCTATGGGGGGAATTTCTTGAAAGTGCGCTAGTATTTAAATCGTATATTCGATTGAGCTCAAATTGGGTATACATGTTATAAACCGCTATCTTAAAACCGATATTAATTTGGATGTGTATAGGACTTATAGTTTTCCTACAGGGCTACGACAAAGATTTCTTTTACATTATGGCCTATGGGGGAAATTCTTGAAAGTGCACTAGCGTTTAAACGGTACCTTCGATTGAGCTGAAATTGGGTATATATGTTATAAATCACCATCTTAAGACCGGTATTGATTTTGGTGTGTATAAGACTTATAGTTTTTCTACAGGGCTACGACAAGAATTTCTTTTATATTATGGCATAATGGCATATGGGGAGAAATTCTTGAAAGTGCGCAAGCGTTTAAACGGTGCATTCGATTGAGTTTCAATTTGGTATATATGTTTGAATTATTCATCGATTAAAATTGATTTAAATGCTTGGTAATGATCTTAATCGTAAGTGTTCGGAAAGTCGAGTGGAGTCACTCCAGATTTTTTCTTTTCTTTCCACTTTTGCTGAAAATACTCGTTTCAGACTGAACGACGAGAGTGAAAGAAAGACATGCACTTCACGGCACAGCTAACAATGTGTATGTAACGATAGTCAAAGTTTTATCGATTTAAATTCCTGGAAAAGAAATTACATGGAGAAGGGCCAAAACGATTTCTTTCTTTCATTTTTTTTTTCATTATTATTTCACATCACTTCTGATTAAACAGCAGAGTTCTTGATTCGGTGCCCAGATATCTTAATTTTTAGCATATACGCGATGTACGGACGCGTGTTTTTAAATGGGCAGAGCTTGGAGAAGAAAAGTGTTTCGTGTACAGCTAGTTTAACCCTTTATCTACTGACTACTTTGGAACACCGTTAAATTAAAATTGTAAAAATAAAAAGGAAAAAAATCTGTTCACTTAACCATTCTTTTAAAAAATCTGGAGTGACTCCACTCGACTTTCCGAACACTTACGATTAAGATCATTACCAAGCATTTAAATCAATTTTAATCGATGAATAATTCAAATATATATACCAAATTGAAGCTCAATGGAATGTACCGTTTAAACGCTAGCGCACTTTCAAGAATTTCTCCCCATAGGCCATAATGTAAAAGAAATCTTTGTCGTAGCCCTGTAGAAAAACTATAAGTCCTATACACACCAAAATCAATACCGGTCTTGCGACGGTGGTTTATAACATGTATACCCAATTTGAGCTCAATCGAATGTACCGTTTAAACGCTAGCGCACTTTCTAGAATTTCCCTCCATAGGCCATAATGTAAAAGAAATCTTTGTCATAGCCCTGTAGAAAACTATTAGAACTATACACACCAAAATCAATACAGGTCTTGCGACGGTGGTTTATAACATATATACACTTTTTGCGCTCAATCGGAAGTACCGTTTAAACGCTAGCGCATTTTCAAGAATTTCTCCCTATAGGCCATAATTTAAAAGAAATCTTTGTCATAGCCCTGTAGAAAAACTATAAGTCCTATACACACCAAAATCAATACCGGTCTTGCGACGGTGGTTTATAACATATATACCCAATTTGAGCTCAATCGCATGCCCCGTTCAGGAGCTATCGTGTTCACTCACATACACATACACACATACATACATACATCTCGTAAAAATAGCATAAATGAATTCAGAAGACCCCAAAACGTGTCAATACACCAAAATCTCGAATTCGAATTTTTTCATGATTACAATACTTTCCTTACATGGTACATGTTCGGAAAGTAAAAATCACTACCAAATACTTCAGTGAATCAGCTTACACCACGATTGCATGTTCTATTAGAGTAGATGGTTTTAACCCTTTAACGCGCAGTGTTCCCGCTCTGGGAACTAAAGATGAGACGGGCGGGCTCGGGCTCGTGAAAAATGTCTAGTTTATTGAACATACTCCGTGAAACAGATTTTGAAAAAGTGATTCATATGGAAAATAAAAGTACTTATAAAAAGATAGCGGCACGGGTGCCTAGAAAGCGCTTTGGGTATTTCAGAACGGCGGCTTATATTGCTTTGTTAGTCATGAGATCCGACATTATTTCATGAACATAGATATAAATAATTAGAAAGTGCATAAAAAATTTGCAACTATATATTTGTCTTTAATTTGCGCAAACGGCAAAATTTATTGTATTCCATCATAGAATTACTTTGAATTTTATTTATCTTTAGCTGAAATTTCGGGCTCGGGCGGGCTCGGGCTCCGACTTAAATAATATTGCTCGGGATCGGGCGGGCTCGGATTAAAAGTCTTCGGGCTCGGGCTCCAAAAAATGAGCCCGAACTCATCTCTACTGGGAACATCAAACTCTGACGTTTTGACTGTTGCCAGTCACGAAGAATAGATTGGATTTCTATAACAATAATTGCGGGTGACATAGTTCACACGAGAATCCTTCACTTTTTAGCACGACATTTCCCGTAAAAAAAATGGTCACGATTATTTTTAACAGCACTGACATATCTGCTGAAAAATGGAAGAATGCGAGAACAGCAGGATAGATTGCCCAATGCTGAAAAAAAGGGCAGCCGTTGCCATCGTTCGACTTAACTACCAGGGCACAGCCAGCTGCGTCAAGAAAGAGGGTCTCTAGATCTGTGGCACGCGATGAACGTTTCGATCGTCCGCCATCTTGCTGGTAGTTAAGTCGAGCGATGGCAACGGCTGCCCTTTTTTTCAGCATTGGAAAAGGGTTGCTCTTCAAAGGGTTAAAAAATGTAAATGTATTGGAAGTGAAATCTTCAGATCAGTGATTTAGCAGTTTTAACATCCCTAGCATAGAAGGATTAAGCCACGAAGTATGAGAATTTGGGTGATATTAAACAGTGAATAATTTCATTTCGAAATTTCTAATACCCCCTTATCCCCCCAAAGAAATGTTCCAGGTCTAGAGTAAACCATAACACCAGGCCACTAGGCGCTAATTCCAAGCACTTATCCGACCTTATTAGAAGAATAAGTTAGGATTAAGTGGCCTTGATTCTTAAAAGCCGACAGCGGCTTAGCGGTGAAATATTGTTTGGGTTTACATATCCTGGAGGTGGTGCGCCGAAAAATCGATAAAATTCTAAAATAATCTTTGAGGGCGTGAAATTAAGAGCAGCGAAGATTCTCCGACGGTGGATGTTTCTGATCCTCTTCAATTACAATGAAGTTTTCTGTTGACTTGACTTTTTTGAAAACAAATTCGGATGGAATTTAAGTCTGGGGAGGTTTTGTTTTCGTTTATACAGGAAGTTAAGTAATAGGAGTCCTGGGAAATTGTTATTTTTGAGAGGAAATACGACTAAGCAAATAAATAAGTACATAAAATATTCAAAACAAAATAATGCAGAAGCCCTTTTCGCAGGGTTTGAGTAATGAGATAATGCTGCAAAGTGTTTTTTTTATTAACTCCTGCTACTAGATGGTGCTGCGTGTCTGTGTCTATTCCATCTGCGTATCATTCTGTAAATAAGCATTTAATCGAGATGTAGTTCTTTGTCTGTTACGGACCTCAAGTTCTATAAAACCAATTTTTGAAACACGTGTTAAAAGTATCGGGTGACCAAAAAGTCCGAAAAAACTTTTAAAATTCATTAAAAATGAACAAATAATGATGGAAAATTGCTGTTTGCCCAAATAGGCCTAGAGAGATATTTTTTTAATGACAAGAAAATTTCTGGTTCCAAATGTTACCGATAGGTGGCACTGACATGCACAATGGGAACCATGTTTGAATAAAAAACAAACCCGTAATTTCTGTAATCCTTTTTACGTAAACTGAAATTCTGTATCATAATTTGTTCTTTTTTAATGAATTTTTTAAGTTTTCTCGAGCTTTTGACGCATTCTGGGTGCATCAAAGTTTAAAAATTCATATAAAAAGTTAAATAACGATATGAAATTGAGGTTTGCGTGGATAAAACTAGACAGATTTCGGATCTTTTAAAAATTGTTAAATTGGTTCCCATTATGCATGCCAGCGCCATCTATCGGTAACATTTGGAACTACAACCTTTCTTGTCAGTAAAAAAAATGACCCATCATCCTCTAAACCTATTAGTGAAAACACATATTTACCCATCATTATTTGCTATTTTTTAATGATTTTTTAAAGTTTTTACGGACTTTTAGGTCACCCGGTAGAAATGGTAACTTATGTACTTGAAGAAAAAATGAAATTAACCTTCTCATTTGTGGAGGAATTTCTGCTCCATCAATTCTGTATTCCAAAATGTGAAATAACATTATTTTTAACTGATGTCAATCAGGACTTTTTCAAAAGGTCGTTGAATTGTGCTGGCACGTTATAATGTATATTGTGGTCCTTTGTTGTGGTGTTTTATTGTGGCAAACCTACAAGAGAGGTATCTCCCCAAGGAAGGGTGCCTTGGGCTGGGGACTTTTTAGGGGCATTCACGGTACATCTGCTGGAGAAAACCGCACAAAACTATAGACCATTAGATCGACAACCACGTGGTAGGACAGAGCCCCGGGCCTTCACAAAGGATAATAATTAACCAAAATCAGTCGGAATTTTTGACTGGGATTGTCCATTGTAGTGTTGTAAAACTTTGTATAATAACACACATAAAAGTCACTTTTGACAATGGGCACGTGTTTCGATCGGAAATTTTCAGTCATCTTCAGTAGCAGTAGAAGCTTATACACAGACTGGGGACTTCAAAAAGTAAACAGAAAACAAAAGCGAAGAGCGCGTTGCCAATCCGAGGAAGGAAAAAGCAAGAAACCAAGGAGAATAAGAGATGGGGGAGAGTGTACATAAAATAAAATGCAGAATAAAAAAAATAAAATGTAGAAAAAATAAATATGAAATATAGAAAAAATAAATTTAATAAAGTAAAGAAAACGGCTGTGATATTCGCCCTTGATTTCACCCGGAATGTTCTGCGTAGATGCCAACGTACTCAATGCAGACAATTAAAATATGCACAATTTTATTTAAATGCTAGGATATGCATATATCACACTACTGCACTACAGATCTTGATTACAAAGTATTTACTGCGAAATTATTGTAATAAAAGTATAAGGACTGGAGAAGATTGAGAAAGAAATAAAATAGAACCTTACAACAACTGTTTCCAAATATAATGAACAAAAGAAATGGAAGAACTTTCGTTCACAATACGCTTCAAGTGCTTTTAATGAAAAAATAAAAAATAAAATAAATAAACCTTCAAGAAAATCAAGATTTCAGAAAGATCGAGGATTGCACAAGATTTTAGCATTAGAACATTGAAAACGATGATTATAGAATTCCAGCAATGCGGGGCAACAGAAGATCTAGAAAGCTCATTCTGCGAAATAGATCTCATGCTCTTTGAGCCTGAATTCGAAAGCTCTCCTGGTCTGACCAATGCAATCCAAGTCACAAAATGCACAAGTAATATTAATAAACACCCCAACAGTTCATCTATCTTTTAAACACCAGTTTCTTTTGAGTGTTTTTTGTCTTTATGGCGCGAAACTACTGCATTTCAGTGGATTAACTCTTTGAAGAGCAAATATTTTCGCATCAATACAGGAAACCAATCGTATATACTGCGGAACACTAAAAAATGTGCAGCTATGCAGCTGGCTGTGCGACCGCGCAGGCAGCTGCGTCAGAAAACTTCTTTAGCGACAGGTGGACCATTCGATCGACTGCCATGATGCTGGTAGTTAAATATATTGATCATTAACGGCTGCTGTTTTTCAGATTTGTCACCATTTAAAAATATTTTTTTTTTTTTTTTGGCCACTAGCACTGAAAGCGCTGGATTTGTTTGTTTTGTGTAATCATGCCAACGCTACGCTAGGGCGATACGCCAAGGATGGGGGTGCCTTGGTAGGAGGGCTTTCTAAGGGGCTCTAACACGTATTAACGTTACATCTGGAGAAAACCTACCAAAAGTCCAGACCGTTAGATCAACAGCCGCGCGATGGGACCCCGAACCCGGGACCTTCGCACTTCGGTTGTCTACCATTTTCAATGACATAACCACTGTGCCATGGTGAGGCCAGACATCAAACAGATGTAATTTTAAAGAGAAGAGATATTTATGCTAAAAGGTTTAATAATCATAACTTCTAATAAATTTTCCTTGAATAAAAACGAACTACAGTAGAGCCTCGATCTATCGTTTTTCAAGGGGTATGTAGTAAAAAACGATGCATGCGGGAAAACGATGAATGCGGGTTAAAGTCAAAATAGGAAGAAAACAGTATTTATGAATACACACAATGCATACAGTATACTAAATTTGCTACCAAACAGTAAAAGAAACAAATTGAAGTTCTGTAGAAATTAAGTCATACTTATTTTTAAAAAATAAGTAATTTTATACTGGGTTTTCCCTTAATCTTTTAATTAAACAAAATTTTCAAGATTTACATTTTTTTTTTTCCTGTGTATTCATCTTTGTATATAAAAGTCATACAATTTCAAAGACCGTTATTGCGTAGGATAAACTAGTCTCTTCGCGATTATTTTCATTTCTTGAGTCACATTTCTTTCAATCTTAGGATACCGCACGTTGCTACTTCTAAATCAATGGAAATATAATCCCTACATTTCACACCATACACATCCCTACTAGATGTAAGAACTCTTCACCTATACCATCATCAACCCAAGATATCACACCAGGAAGTTATTAGATTTGTAAGCCATATTGATCCACTTCATCATCAATTTCATTTCTGCCAGA
Source organism: Cheiracanthium punctorium (assembly GCA_038373885.1). Classification (NCBI taxonomy): domain Eukaryota; kingdom Metazoa; phylum Arthropoda; class Arachnida; order Araneae; family Cheiracanthiidae; genus Cheiracanthium; species Cheiracanthium punctorium. The sequence continues at coordinate 16,157 of JAWZYV010018637.1, forward strand.
AGAAACATTTTACAACGTTGAACGCGGGAAAGCGAATTTTTGACAACGATACATGCGGGTTTTGTTAACGTAAACATTTTACAACAATGAACGCGGGAAATCTAATTTTTGACAACGATACATGCGGGTTTTGTTAACGTTATTGGAATACAGTTTGTGCAGGGACCATAGAAATAAAACGATCAATACGGGAAAACGATGAATGCGGGAACGATAGATCGGGGTTCCACTGTACTATGTAATACATTACAAATATTAAAAACTGATCACTTTAAATTTTATTTGCGAGGTCAATTTAATACACCAGCGCGTGTAGTTAATAGAGATGAGACGGGCTCAGTCCAAGCCCGGGCCCGAACTAGGCTCGTGCTCTGAAATTCACGATTGTGTTCTGGTTCGGGCCTCGTGGAAATTTCTCCTTCACTGAACATACTCCTAGTAAACAGATTTTAAAAAGTGATCCATGGGAGAAATAAAGAAATAATTATTATTTGATAAACTTGAATATAAAGAATTAGGTGCATTAACGGTTTGCTGTTATATTTGTCTTTCATTTGCTCAAACGGCAAAATGTATGATAGTTTGTCTATCAATGAAGTAATTGACTTTAATTTTTCTGTTAGCTGAATTTTCGGGTTCAGACTTCGCGCACCTTTAATATACATCTTAGTTTGATTTTTGGTGCCAAAAATGCCGTTTTTGACTGCGAAAATGTAAAAAAAATGGCCGCAAAAATGCGTTTCCAAACTGAGACACTAGTAAAATTAGAATATTTGTTAAAATAATTTAGGGTTAAGAATTGTAAACATCAATTTCAAGAAAATTAATTAAAATTGATGGTCGGGAATTCGCGTTTTCAAACCAGATACCTTAATAAAATTTCAATATATGTTACGAGAATTTAGGGTTAAGAATCTAAACAGCATAAATTTAAAAATATTAACTAACAATTGATTTTTACGTTACAGGGGTGCTCTGCTCCCCTTTATTCCCCCCCCCCCGTTTCTCCTTTTAAAGATAAAAATAGTCGGTAAACTGAAAATTGACAACAAAAAATAAGAAAATTAAGAAAACGTAGTGTAAAAGATTAAAAACTGCACGGAATTCACGTTTCCAGAAAACGCCAAATAGTATATTTATCGTGAATTTTGGAGCCAAAAAAAAAAAAAAAAAGTAGGATGTATATTGAAGCTTAGCCCCGGGCTTTAAAAAAAAATGAGCTTGAATTTTTCTCTAGCAGTTGAAAGTTGCGAAAAGTTTCTTATGAAACAAAAAAGCGCAGGCTGTTGACCCATCCCTGCCGGGATTCGAACCCGGGACCTTTGGATTAGAAGTCCAACGCGCTATCCACTGCGCTACAGGGACTACAATACACAGTCCTGCTAAGTTTTGCAGGCTCGCAAATTTTATCAGCTGGCTGGAGAAAACAGTCCTCTGTGACCTCCCTTGGTAACCGCTTGTTCCCCCGTAGTCCGATAACAGCGGTCGTATTTATCGATTTTAACCACCAGCTGATAAAGCTTATAAGAGAAAAAAAAGAACAAGACGCAGAGACAGGATGCTGAATCATATCTTAATACTGATGCGATTTTTTTTATTTATATCCCTGGAATAATATTTTTCGGTCACTAATTTTTAGTTATTTTGTTGCATGATCCATTCCCCATTATACTCATTTTTGGTGTGCCATGGTTGCTTTCCAAGTCACGGAAAAAGACAGAGAGGCTTATCAAGACTATTGGAGGTTCGTGGCGGTAACATGCTCGAGGGCCCCTAATTCTTCTAGTTCCCTCATAATTTAGTGTATTAAGGGTACCAGGGTTGTACGGTTTTGTAGAAATGCGAGGAGGGTCCAAAACTTTCAGAGGGGGGGGGCAAACGGTGGAAAAGGCTGAATATTACACAAAAAGACTCCATCATTCAGGGCTTTATTATCGCATGGGCAAAACGGGACTTTGCCCAGGGCCCCCGGCTCGAAAGGGCCCCCAATGTCAAATGTTGTTCTGAAACATTCTGTTTTACATCAAAATTTTACGAAACATAAAACGAGGTCAAAATCGTCGCGCTTCCGACAGCTTTTGGTCAAATGTGCAGGGTTCAAATGAACCTAAAGTATGTGCACGCATGAAATCTTAGACCATCTGCAGTTAAGAAACATGACCAACGAAATTGTGTTTTCAAAAATGTTTCACTGACATGAATTGTAATCGTGATATTCAGAGACAGTCTTTTTTGAAGATATTTTATAGTAGTGTAAAAAGTTTTTTTTTTCATATTTGCATTGTAGTTACATTCTTTTTTAACTTGATGGAAATAGAATGCTTAAACATGACTTGGCTAATTTAGCTGTTTTGTTAAAAAAGTTTTAATTCTATAAAATTCAAAATGATCATTATTTGGCCCGGAAACAGAATGACACTTAAGATGACCCTATGAATATATACCCCTCCCCCCCCCCATATGACCCTATATATTTTGTGTCTGTTTAGACTATTATAAACCACTGAAAATATTGTTTTTAAAATGTAAACGAACGTCTTTTGGCTAGAATAAAGCTTTAGTTTTTTGGGTTTTACTCGAAATGTTTTTTTTTTTTTTTTAATTCTTTGGTATATTTTTCTAAGAACTTATTTCAGGTAAACAGTTTAAACTTTCGAAACAATTTAACCCTTTAACGCGCAGTGTTCCCGCTCTGGGAACACCAAACTCTGACGTTTTGACTGTTGCCAGTCATGAAGAATAGATTGGATTTCTATAAAAAATAGTTGCGGGTGACATAGCTCCACGAGAATCCTTTACTTTTTAGCACGTCATTTAATTGTCACGATTATTTTTAACAGCACTGACATCTGCTAAAAAATGGAAGAATGCGAGAACAGCTGGATAGATTGCCCTATGCTGAAAAAAGGGCATCCGTTGCCGTCGCTCGACTTAACTACCAGAAAGATGGCGGACGATCGAAACGTACATCGCGTGCCACAGATCTAGAGACCCTTTTTTTGACGCAGCTGGCTGTGCGGCACAGCCAGATGTCATCAAAAAAGGGTCTCTAGATCTGTGGCACGCGATGTACGTTTCGATCGTCCGCCATGTTTCTGGTAGTTAAGTCGAGCGACGGCAACGGATGCCCTTTTTTCAGGATTGGGAAAGGGTTGCGCCTCAAAGGGTTAACCTAATTTGTTTTTTTTTAAATATATTACAGATCTGAGTGAAAAGCAGTTTGAAAATAATGTTTTTTGAGCTTTTTTTTTTTTTATTTTTACGTTTCTAAAAGTTTTTTCAGCAAAATATTTGTGCTGGTATTTATTCTTCACCAAAACAAAAATTGCTTCTTATTATTCTCAGACAGTATGTTTTCTGATACCGTACAAAATTTTAAGGTGATAATATTAATAGTTTTTTTTTTTTTTTTTTTTTTTTTTTTTTAGAAAAGCGTACCAAACTGACATGCTGCTCAAAAAATTTCTCAGAAATAGGTAAAAAGTTAATTAGCTCTTAGAAACTAATTTTTGAATAAAATTCATTGTTTTAAATTTACGTATGGAATGTTATGTTTGAATATACAGAATACAAAAAATTTCATTTCTATGTCTATTTTTGAAATAAAATACATGTTATATATTTTGCAAGAAACGCCTCTTTTTACTCGTCGAGATGTTCTGTGTCCTTAAGTGTACATATTAAGTACTAAGATCAGTGCTCCAATATTTTTCTTCTGAATGCTTTTCAGATGTTGCATTTTTCTGTAATAGAAAAACTGATTTTTCCTCCTGTTACGTAGTCTAAATTAAGTTAAATTAATACTAAAAATTACACTAAATATTTCAGTAGTAAAATACATGAACTTTTAAATACATGTATGTATCTCTCTATTCTAAAAAAAAGTAAAGGCCGCTGTCGCCGCCGCTGTCAAAAGCTTGTCAGCGTATCTCCTCCTAAACCGTGGGGATTTGAGTTTCGACTAAGGTGCCCACAATTCGAAAAATTCCGAGGAACTTGCTAAGCTGATTTAAATTTCGAAAATCGAATTATTTTAGAAGATATTAATAAAAAACTGAAAAAATAAACCGAATGGTTGCCAGATTTGGCATAAAATCATTCATTCCTTTGCAACAAAGCGTTTCCAAGTATCTAGAATCGCGTGAAATTTACAAACATGAGTTAGAATTACGCCCATTTTACGCCAAAATAAAAACTATATGAAATAAGTAACTCAAAATGTGTTACACAAAGTTGACAATTTTCAAATAGTAAGTTCGCTTAGACAACAGGAGTTTAGAATGAGCGATTATTCGTTTTTCCAAAACAGAATAACTAATATCTTGAAAATGAAAAATAATTAAAATGCAGATTATTTTAAAGCCGGTTCTCGTCCAGCTGGATTATTGGCTACCAGTAGAAATACTGGGCGGCGTTAACTATGCCATTATAGCAGTTACAGTACACTTTGGATATTTGCTAGCGCGACGAGATGGTATAATTCGTGGTGCTAAGTACGCCAATCTGCAAACGATTATGTAAATGAAAATATGGATAACGGTTTTCCGGTAACCTTACATGAAAAGTCATTATAGGTTGTGAGCATGTGTAAATCGCCAAATAATGAAAAGTCGTCATGGGTGGCAAGCTATCCTATCTGTTCCGTAGCTTTTATTAACTTTACATGTACGCAAGTCGCCAAATAATGAAAAATCGCAATGGGTGGCAAATTCGAAGGGTGTCCAATAGGTTTTATATTATTAAAAATACAGCTGAGACAGATGTTCTGATTTTATTATGCTTTAGCTCCTAATTAATATAACTTTTGAATGGCAACATTGAAAATCACTGTGTTTCTGAAGAGTGCAAATAATTTTTCCAGCGATTATAAGCGGAGTCCGCACTCCAGGTGTAGTATAGCTCAGGACCCGTGCAACACGGATTCCCATAACAAAATATCTTCCGTATTATGAGGGGGAGGGGGGTCTATTGTAGTGTGAAGTTTAAATTTTTATGTACCAATGAACATTCAAGAACCAAGCAATGCGTAGCTCAGTAACATTCTATCTGATCCAATCTTCGGGTTTTGTGTGTTGAAATTATGTCTTTTTTACGAATAAGCCTGATTAGGGGCCGAATACCTCATACGAAAAGCGAGCGTAGCGAGTCTGGGGGCCTTGGCCCCTGGTTTCTAAAAAGAAAATTTTAAAGTTTAATTTAGTGATTTCCGTAAGAGAACATAAGTACATTAATATTAAACAGATAATTTCAGCAATTTTAAATACATAAGGCGACGAAAAAAGTAGCAATTAAGAAAACTATAATTTCTAGAAGACAATTATAAGAAAAATAACTATTAGGCATATTTACCGTGTTTACTCGCGTAATAGTCGCCCTCGCACAATAATCGCACCCTCGTTTTGCAGCAGAAAATGTCGCCAAAATATTCTTCCCGCATAAACGCCGAAGTCATGTATTTTACCTTCATTTATGGCTATAAAATGTTACTATAAAAAGAAAAACATCTCTTTTTCTTGGCGAAAATATTATTGCAGAGTAAGTTCGTAATTTTATTGTAATACCGGTAATCTTTTAGCTTTAGAATGTACAGTATTATGTAATAGATTTCCATGTATAATAGTCGCACCTAGACTTCCACCGTGAAAAATAGGCGAAAGAAGTGCGCTATTGCGCGTGTTTATTTCGTGTTTGTTTACACAAACATTTGTAGCCAATTAGAATATTTTTTGTTTCAACAAATATTTTAATTATTTTGAATTTACAATACCCAAACTTGCTCCCAGTAATGAACTCATTTTTAAATGTTTTTCTTCGAATATAAGGCTAAAAAAATCTACTTCAAATAGGGGACAATCAATCTGAACTCTTATTGTATGGGAGGCTTTAATAAAAGATTGCTGAAGGGAAAATATTTATTGTTATAGGGGATGGAGAAAACGGTTGAAATTAGAATGCTGAAGGATACATACCTACGGAAGTTTTTCCAGCCAAAAAGTTCATAAACAAACAGCAAATGAACTGATGTGAAGTAGAAAATAAATGCAGAAATTTAATGACTTTGAAAATAAACAAAACCTCAAATACGTTCAATATTTGCAGAATTGTATATTTTAGAGGTTTTCAATAAAAATTCTTACGGTTTCCTTAATCATTAGAACAATCACACTCAAAGAGGTCGTAAATGCAACGGTCCCATATACCATTAATCATGCAAGGCACCTGCTTTTAAACAGAAGCAGTCGGGAGTGCGACAGTTTGAAAAAAGTTAAAAAAAAAAATACTGGATAAAAATTAATTAAAATCAGGTTGTTTTGAGTAGTTACGGAAAAATCTATTTTGAGAAAAATCCGTTTAGTAACACGGTTGTCTAGTTTAAACAAGTGTCATTGTCTTCTGTTTAAATTGCTTATTTAAAAAATTATCTGACTTCCAGATTTCATGCTTATTATGCCTAATTAACTTTTTATAATATTACTTTTTTTTTACTACGGGGGTGTCCAACTTACGATTTTCCACAGTTATAGTAACTTATGAGTGTTCAATTTTTGATCTTTTACCTTTATTTATTTTTATGCGTACAACATTTTTACTTTTTCGTATTTGAAATTTTTTTTTAAATATTCTCCAATTGATTTGAAACAATAACAGTGGCCGAATGCTTAAGAACACTGAAAGGGTTAGATGGCTAAAGTGTAGAGGTCTAGGTTTCTGGCCTACCGCGTGGCTGTCGATCTAACGTGCTAGAGTTTTGGGTGGTTTTCTCCAGATGTAACGAGCTTATGCTCTAGAACGCCTTAAAAAGTCCTCCACCTAAAGCAAACTCCCCTTTAGATAGATACCCCTCGTCTAACTTTGCCTTAATCAATAACCTAATCTTATAACAATAACAATTATTGTTACAATAAATCTCTAATTTTTCCCTGAAAAGATATTTGTAAAGACTTAGTCGCATTAAAAGCCTATGTCGAAGAAACAAAATTTTCTACATCAATAGAAATCTACTTTTCTGAATTACGATCTTGGTACACTGGTACACATGAGCTGATTTCAGTGATTTCACAAGGGGTTCGAAAATATTTAAGATCATTTTTTAGAAATTGCACTACACAATGAAATAAATAAACGGTGCCTTTTATGGACTTTTAGGGAAAAAAAAATCTTAAACATGGAATTGCCCAGAAACATTTTTTCAAAAAGGGATACATTTTGCAAAATTTCTATATTTAAGATTTTTTTAATTCGATTTTTTCCCCCGATGAAGTTCGTAACTGATCTAAGTTTATCCTCTATTTCAATGCACAGTACAGCTTGTAAAAAGAATTACACATTTTTCATTTATCCATAAAAAGATTTAATGTGTAAGAAGTTTTCCTTTTAAGAAATATGACTAGATATTAAGAAACTCATTCAGTGAATTCGATTGTATGTCTAATAACTGTATATTTTATGTATATTAATAAATATATGTGTATATAATTCTTTTCGAACCTCCAGCACCCCTGACTTTTTTCAGAAGCGGTTCAAAAATTGCATGCTTTTTAAAAGAATAACCTCAGTATGCTCTCTTCCAAAAATCATCCAAAATTTTTATGTTGTGATTGTGCTTTGGAATTGATCAAAGTGCTTAAAAACAAACCCTTTGATCACCCAAGCAGACTTTCGTAAGCTGTAATAACAAAGAAATATACATAAATCTCTATCAATAGAAAACATGAATAATTTTGACAAATTTGTTTTTGATCAAAATATTAAGGTGTCTTTTTGAGTGGTCGATAACTAAAAAACGGAGAGGTTAAACATTTAAGAAAATTCCAGCCGTTTAGACTTAAATGATTGAAGATGGTAAATCGAAAATCTAAGTTTTTGTTTAAGCCTTGTTGATAAAAATTACAATGAACAATTAAGTCATAAAATTTTTAAGAAATACAAATTGAATGAATAAATTAAAGGATTTTTAAAAATAAGCCTTCCCACATTTTTTCTTAGAGCGTCACATCATTTTAAAATTAAAATTTATATCTATGATAATTCTTTTGAATGCCTGAGTGATTGGTCATTTTGATCAGTGACCAGTTATGTTTTAAGGGATAGGCCAAAGCTGGGTCCGTATCCAGACCCTTGGTCTTAGGGAAAAACTAGTCTCATTCTCGACTCAACCGGAATAAGTGATGATCCGAAGAATTTTAATCGTTAAATGTTATTTCCTGACACATTCTCAGAAAATTATCTAAAATAGAAAGACGAATTTTCTATTAAAAGTTAATTTTATTATGGATAGCTTTTGTTGAATACATTGCTTAGCCAACCCCCCCCCCTAAACTGACAGTCTGGAACCGCCCCTGTATGCTCTTGCTACATTTTAAATTAAATTTTGTGTAATCACCCTCCCCCCACATGCAAATTTTTATATTTTATTTAGTAATTAATTATTTATCAACACAATTATATTTTGTACATTGTTTTTATTTATGATCATTCACTTATTACTATGCTTTTGCTACGCTGTTCATTATGTAATCACCCCCTCCTGCCCCATTTTCTAGCTAACTATTAATTGATTAAGCTAATTATTTATTTATTATTTGAATAATATTGTTATTAAAAAGTAAACACTGAAAATATTATCGCCAACTTTGATTTTCGCCAAGATCTTTGGAGCGATTTTTGGTTCTGGCGCTTGACCCGAGGACCAATGAAATTGCTCTCTCCCGTTGTAACCTTTCCACGCCAAGGTCCAGTTAAAAAGAAAAAGTTTTAGTCACGGAGGTATATTCTGCGGAGGGGAAGCTAATGCTAGAATTTCGGCATATAAATTTCTCATCAAATAGATGGCGCGCTATATAAGAAGGTCCGGCAGGGAAGGGGAAATCAATGATATCAAAGCGCACTTCAATCCATTTTAAATAATTTTTGTTCTTGAAACATTTACCTGAAAAAATTCAAACGTAATAAAATTTTATTGTTGAAAACCTAGACTATAACATATAATTTTTTTAAAACTCGATAGCCGCAGAAGTTTTTAAAGCACAGCATTAAACAACCACACGTAACAATACCGAAACTGAACAAAGCTTTCCGCTGGTTTCGGGGCCTCGCCAAAACGATCCCAACCGGAGATCGAAATCTCTACATCAAAGGGCGTCATTTATCGGCTTTCAAATTTAGATGCCAAAATTGTGGCTTGCGGCCACGGAACAACACCACCTAGGTGTTGCACGGAAGCTTCCCCTCCACAGAATATACCTCCGTGGTTTTAGTGTATTGGGATTCCATCTGCCCTTATCCGGAACCACATGTGCCCGGACCCCAATGCCCGATGGGAATCACAGCGCTATTGTATCCATCTGTTGACATATCAATATCACTTCTATATAACACAACCTGCAAGGCAGGGAAGTTTCGGGATTGCTTCTTTTGTCTATTGTCTACACATTAGTCCAACTAGAATTTTTTTAATTTTACTAATTGGCTCTTTCAGATTTCTGGTTAGTTAGATTTCTTTATTCATTTTGTTATGTTTGTTACATCAATCTTTCTTGAATGCTGAACTGTATCCACTAGAAGAAAAGAAATTTCCAATATTTTTTCCTTTTTTTCTTTTTGAGAAGAATATTTTCTTTCCTATACGAAGCATACTTACTCCTTGCTATCTTTAATGTGTGTAGAAGAACAGAAACAGAACATATTTATTTTAAGAATGCGTTCTTTATTTTTTTAATAATTTGTTACCCTGTGTTATACAGTATAATCCCTTCGTGAAAAAATTAGCGAAAGATATCATTTTAACCAATAAAATATTTCAAAATGAAAACTATTCAAGTTTTCAAACAAGCTCATAATGCTTGTGAAACGCTGAAAAATATTATGCAGGTTTTAGAAATTTTTGGCAACCCACCAAACCAAACCGAGAAATAAACACTATTTTTCTTGAAATTACTATAAATTTTATTAGTTTTAGCGCATCATTTGAATTGTTGCACTAAAAACATAGGTAATTTTATCCTCATGTAGCATTTGTTAACTGTGTAAAATTTTTTCTTTCTAGCATTCTAACGCCATTTGCAGCTGCAACGGGAATACACAATAGAACCTCTTAAAAGTTCCCTGTCCAAGACCCCGTACCGAGTAAGTAGATGCTCGTCGCGTCGTGTAGGCTTCCACGAACACGTGAACACACTCTAAAGCCATTTACTCTTACACTTTTTAGTGCATCTCAGTTTTAAAAAACTCGTTTTCAGGGCAAAGAATATTGTGACGCCCGTCCTTCGTATACGCCTTCACACTTTGATTCACAAAGGGATTAATGATAATTTTAAATTTCTGAATGTGTGCGTGTTGAATAACATAAAATACGCTGCATGTACGAAATGTATTTAAGCGCGATAATGTAAAAGGTAGTGTATGCAGCATTATTTAAAAAGAGGGTGATACCGAAATACAAAAACCCAGCTTGTTTCTAATTTTCACTAATTATCAAGATAGGTATTTTTTTTTATTTCAAAATTTTATGTGTAGGTGTTCTATAATATCATATTCGTTCCTAAAGGTATATTCTGCGATTAAAAAAATAATAATAAACGTTTATTATGATTAAATTGCTGATTTCTACATTTGCGGACCAGAACATTTTCTAAATTCTTGAGAATTTTAATGAAATTTTTTTGGAAGGGATACATTATTGACTTACTAAAATTAGAAAAATTTCAAGTTAAAAAAATCTTTGTAAACAGAATTACCGGAAACAACTACTGGAATGGTGTTTCGCTCATGAGGTATTTTTTATACGAGTATATTATTTCCGGATTTACAATGAAAACAACGATCTATTTGTTTAACTTTTATTCCTAAGACCAGGGTCGTACCCAGAAAATAATTCGGGGGCGGGGCATAGGACCATACTCCTGGGTACGGCCTTGCTTGACGTTACGCGGTGTGACCTACTATTTTCATGCATTCTAACGGCAGTTATACTCCCATTTTAAGAGTTTAGCCAAAACTTTAAAATTTCGATTCAGATGGAGAGGAATATTCTGATGCCCCACCTTGGTGTACGCCCTCGCGGTTTTATGAATGATGCTTTAAAGATAATTTTTGGGATCTTTTTACAGAAGGTTTGTGTGTTATTGCGCAGCACACTGGCCGCTGCTGGGAGATATAAAAAAGCAGTTTTACTCTAAAAGATTATTCTAATTTAATTCCTGGTTTGAAACTGTGATGACATCAGAACTTTCCAAATGAGAGAACTTTAATGAGTTTTGAAGCTGTCGGAGTAATATACATAACCCATTTCGTAAAAATTAAATTAAGTGAAGAAAGATTTACAGTGAAGAAAAATTTGCACATTTTAATCTTCTTAGATTTTTTTTCTTTTAAACAGGAAACAACTACTGAAATAAGGTTTTACTCATGCGGCATTAGCAAAGTAAACATTTATTTTTTTTTATTACACACACAGAATGTCCTGTTTTTTTTTTTTTTTTTTTTTTTTTTTCTTTAATATTCTTTTTTCCCCCCATGCATCCTAACGACATTTTCTCCATCCCTTTAAAGAGTTTATCTGAAATGTAAAAGATTTATATTGAGGACCGCCCCTTCTCCAGGGACGTACCCAGAAAATTTTTTCGGGGGGGGGGTGAACAAAAGGCACACAAGGCTAAATTTTTCACAAAAAGGCTTCATTATTATTGCATAGTTAACAAACTATAATTTTGGGGTGGGGAACGGACTCCCCCCGGGTACGGCCTTGCCCTTCTTCGTTTACGCCCTCTCAGTTTCATGCATGATGTGTTAGAATTCCTTTCTAGTACAATAATTTTGTGGATCATAAAGTTTATATGTTAAATAATATAAAATATCGAATGGCCCTTTACCGTGATAAGCTAAATAAAAGCGCATACAGTGTTTATTTGAATGGAGGGGACATTGGCATAGAAAAGTCCAGCTCTTTTTTGATATTTCTAAACGTTATGAGTTGAAAAATATAGAATGGGTTCTTTACTGTATTGTCGGTGATTAAACATCTAAATGTTTATTCGAATCAATTGCAGATTTGTGCATTTCCTAAGGTAAAAATTTACGAAATTTATGACACATTTAATTAAATTATGAGCTGTCGGAAGACATACAGGTTAATTTCGGAAAAATACAAAAGAATTAAAGTAAAAATAAATTTACCTTTCTTTTTTCTTTTAATTATTCCTCATGAAGTTCCGCGGAATAAATATTCCTTTCGTGCATTCTAATGGCATTTTATCCTCCCAGTTTCAAAGTTTAACCGAAAATTAAAAATTTTGATTTAGAGGGAGGTGAATATTCTGATGCCCCTCCTTCGTGTACGCCCTCTGGTTTTTATGTGAGATGCATTAAAGTACTTGGAGATAATTTTGAGAATCATTTTAGCGAAAGTTTATGTCTTGATATCGTAAAGTATCAAACGCAAAAATTTAGACTTTATTGTCGTTTGGACCCCCTTCGAAATTTTTTGACCCTTTCCAAAATGTTTTTCTGGATATATGCCATCCCAAGGCGTAACCTGATAAGGGCAAAAGGGCCTTCCAAAATTCAATTAATGCAGAGTTCACCTATTTGAAAATTGTATTTTCGACGATAGGAAACACCATGTGTGTTCTTTAAAGTATTTTCTGTGATTAAGCGTCTAAATGCTTATTGGAATCAATTGCAGATTTATATATTTTTTAGGGCGTTTTTAGGGCAAAGAATATTCTCACGCCTCTCCTTCGTGTACGCCTTCGCTTTATGATGCACAAAGGGATTAATGATAAGTTTACATTTTTGAATGTGTTCGTGTTGAATAACATAAAATACGCTGCATGCACGATACGTCTTTAAGCGCGATAATGTAAAAGGTAGTGTATGCAGCATTATTTAAATGGAGGGGGGTACCGGTACAGAAAATCCCAGCTTCTTTCGAATTTTGACTGGTTATCAAGATGGGTATTATTTTTACTTTCAAAATTTTATGTGTATCTATTCTATGATATGATATGCGTTCCTAAAGGTATAATCTGCGATTTAAAAAAAAAAATAATAAACGTATATTATGATTTAAATGTGGATTTCTACATTTTGCGGACAAGAAAATTTTCAGAATTCTTGAGAATTTCAATGAAGTTTTATTGAAAGGGATACATTGTTGATAGAGAAACTACTAAAGAATTAAAGTAAAAAGAAAATGTTTATAAATTTAAAACTTAGAAAATATAATTCACGGAAACAACTACTGGAATGGTGTTTTGCTCAAGAGGTATTCCTTGTACGAGTGTATTATTTCCGGATTTACAATGAAACCAACGATCTATTTGTTTAACTTTTATTCCTTAACACAAATTCACGGAATCAGCTACAATTTTTTTGCGTTCTGACAGTAGTTTTACTCCCATTTTAAGAGTTTTGCCAATATTAATTTAGATGGAGAGGAATGTTCTGATGCCCCTCTTTCGTATACGCCCTGGCTGTTTTATAAATTGTGCGTATTTTTCGAGATCTTTTGACGAAAAGTTTATGTGCAGTCACTCGTCTCACTGATATCCGATAATCCCCATTAAGCCCATCCCTATTTGTTGACACATCCATATCACTTCAGTTTAACACAAAACACAACCTGCGCAAAAGCGAGGTTTTTTCTAGATGTATCTACCGCAAATTAATAATACATAAAAAGCTCTCTATGCAATCATTATATATAACAATTTTCTGCTTTAGATTTCTGGTAGAATAGATTTCTTTATTCATATTGTTGTATTCGTTGCGTAACTTCATCTTTCTTCAATACTTAACTCAATCCAATAGCATAACAGTTATTTCCAATGTTTTTTTTTTTTCTTTTTCTTTTTTCCTTTCAAGAAGACTTTTTTCTGTCCTACACGTATTAAAGCATACTTACTCCTTGCTATCTTTACTATATGTAGAAGAGGAGAATTTTTCTTGAAATTAGTATAATTTTATTACTTTTAAAACATACTTTGAATTATTGCACTAAAAATATTTTTTAAAATTTTCCTAATGTAGCATTTGTTAATATTGTAAAATTTTTCTTTCTTGCATTCTAACGTCTTTTCCAGCTGTAACTTGAAATATGCAATAGAACCTCTTGAAAGTTCACATCCAAGACACTCGTATGAGTAAGTAGATGCTCCTCGTGTAGGCTTCCAAAAGCACGAGAACACGCTCGAAATCCATTTATTCCTAAGCGTTCATTTAATCCTACATTTTTAAGCGCATCTCAGTTTTAAAAAACTGTCGTTTTTACGGCAAAGAATATTCTCACGCCTCTCCTTCCTGTACGCCTTCGCTTTTTGATGCACAAAGGGGTTATTGATACTTATACATTTTTGAATGTGTGCGTATTGAATGACATAAAATACGCTGCATGCACGAAATGTCTTTGCGCGATAATGTAAAAGGTAGTGTATGCAGCATTATTTAAATGGAGGGGGGTACCGGTATAGAAAAACCCAGCTTCTTTCGAATTTTGACTGGTTATCAAGATGGGTATTCTTTTTACTTTCAAAATTTTATGTGTATCTATTCTATGACATGATATGCGTTCCTAAAGAATAATCTGCGATTAAAAAAAGGACATTTTCAAAATCCTTGGGAATTTTAATGAAGTTTTATTGGAAGGGATACATTATTGACTCAGGAAAATTACAATAGAATTAAAGTAGAAAAAAGTTTGTATAATCAAATCATGGAAAATATGATTAACGGAAACAACTTTTCGAATGGTGTTTTGCTCATGAGGCATTCGTTATACGAATATATTATTTCCCGATTTACAATGAAAGCAAAAATCTATTTGTTTAACTTTTATTCTTTAACAAGTTCCGCGGAATGACCTGCAATTTTCTTTCATTCTAATGGTAGTTATACTCCCATTTTACGAGTTTAGCCAAAATTTTAAATTTTCGATTTTAATGGAGGAGAATATTCTCATGTCCCTCCTTCGTGTACGCCCTCGCTGTTTTATGAATGATGGCTTAGAGATAATTTTGGGGATCCTTTTACAGAAAGTGTATGTACTAATATTACTAAACGCGAAATGGTTTGTGGGTGTTAAATAAAAAGTGGTTTTAATCTAAAAGATTATTCTAATTTAATGTCTGGTTTGAAACTGTGATGAATCAGAACTTTCCTTAATTCCAGAGAACTTAAATCGATTTTGAGGCGGTTGGGGTAATATACGAAACCCATTTCGTAAAAATTAGAAAAGATGCAAAGTGAAGAAAAATTTGCATATTTAAATGTTGTTAGATTTTTTTAAAAACAGGAAACAACTACTGAAATAAGGTTTTACTCATGTGGCATGAGCAAAGAAAATATTTCTTTTTTATTCCACGTGACATATCGCAGCATGTCTTGCTGTTTTTTCTTTTTTTTCTCTTGCATCCTAACATTTTCTCCATCCATTTTAAGAGCTTATCTGAGCTATAAAAGCTTATATTGAGGAATGCCCCTCCTCCGTTTACGCCCTCTCTAATTCGTGCATGATGTATTAGAATTGTTGTCTAACACAATAATTTGGTGTGTCTTCAAAATTTATGCGTTAAATATTAGAAAACATGGCATGGCCTTCACCGTAATAAGCTAAATAAAAGCGCATACAGTGTTCATTTAAATGGAGGGGCATTGGCATAAGAAAGTCCAGCTGTTTTGGCTATGAACTGGTTATACAGAAGCATTTTTTGATATTTCCCAATGCAATGTGTTCAAAAATATAGACTGTATTGTTTAATGTATTTTCTATTATTAAACGTGTAAATGTTTTTCGAATCAATTGCAAATTTATACATTTGCTAACACCAAAACTTAGGACATTTATGAGACATTTCATTAATTTTCAGAAAAATACTAAAGAATTAAAGTGAACATACGTTTACCTGTTTTTGTTTTTTTTTTTTAAATTATTCCTCAAGACGTTCCACGGAATTAATTTTCCTTTCTCGCATTCTAATGGCATTTTGTCTTTCCAGTTTCAAAGTTTAACGGAAAATTAAAAATTTTGATTTAGAGGGAGGTGACTATTCTGATGCTCCTCCTTCGTGTACGCCATCTATTTTTTTATGTGGGATGCGTTATAATAGTTGGGGATAATTTTGAGAATCTTTTTAGAGAGATGTTATGTCTTAATATCGTAAAGTATAAGGTATGGCTTTTATGGTAATAAAGTAAATAGTAGTGCTATATAAAGTTTATTCTAATTTCATTCCTGATTTAAAACTTTGATGACAGCAGGACTTTTAATATGCGACAGAATTTATTTTGAAGCTGTCGGAATATTGGACATAACTCATTTTGTAATAATTACAAAAGGTTTAAACTGAAGAAATTTTACATATTTAACTCAATTTTTCTTTCTTACATTCTAAGGACATTTTCACCTTCCACTTTAAGAAAGAGTTTATCTGAATGATAAAAACATTTATGTTGAGGAAGACTCATATTTTGATGCTCGTCCTCCTTTTATGCCCTCCCTGTTTCTTGCATGATGAGATAAATACCTGCCTTGAGATAGATAGTGGTAGTGTTGGAATTTTTTGAAAGTTTACGTATTAATATTAAAAAATACGGAATGGCTTATTCTCCACATTAATATTTCACAGAATGTCGTACCGTTTTTCTTTCTTTAATTAGGTTTCTTTAATGACATTTTCTCCTTCTACTTTTTAGAGAGTTTATCAGAAATACAAAACTTTGAGGATGTGTGAGGAACAGGAATACTTTGATGCCACTCCTCCGTTTGCGCCCTCACTGTTTCATGCATAATATGGTAGTATTTCTGTGTAACATATTTTTGAGGATCTTCCATCCACTTTCACATGGGACAGGCACAGATATCGGGAGGGGGGCGGGTCTATTCTTCCCGTAGTGGTTGACGGTAAACTTTAGTATGAATAACTTGTACAAAAATTCAATTACATTACAAATTTTTAATCTTTTTTTATTACCCATTTAAATGTATAGTTTACAGGTGGATATTGGACGAAAATTAGCATTTTCCCGTAGACTAGGGGCGGGGGTATAACGCCCCCCTAACTTCCCCCTACTTTATAGATGCCTGTGAGATCTTCAAAGTTCGTATGCTAAATAATATAAATTGCGGAATGGCTGTTAGCGGGATAATCTTAACAGAGACGCATACGGTTTTTATGTAAATCGATGTTATATTGGCAGACTATCACACCTCTGTCGATTTTGGATTGATTAACCGGAAGCACTTATTTGAATTTTCAAAATTTTATAGGTACAGAAATATAGAATGCGCTCTGTTTTTTTTTTGTTTTGTTTTTTTTTAAATGTATTTTTATGTATATACCGGGTGATTCAAAACAGGTGTTAAGGCGATTATTTTTTAAAACCGTAATTGATCGAAACATACTTCCAATTAGAATTTCGTATCTTTTTACTTTCTTGCATTCTCTTTTTTGAATGACATTTTCTCCTTCCATTTTTTTTTTTTTTTTTTTGGCAGAATTTATCTTTTAAATAAAACTTGGAGGAATTTCAAGGAACAGGAATACTTTGATGCCCCTCTTCCGTTTACGCCCTCGCTGTTCCATGCATGATGTGTTGAGATAGCTGCCTTAGAGATAGTGATGAGATGTTTTGAAAGAAAATTTGTGGATTAATATTATAAAATACGTAATGGCTTATTCTGCATATTAACGTTTCGCAGAATTTCGTATCGTTTTTCTTTCTTGTATTCTTTCTTCAATGACATGTTCTCCTTCCATTTTTTTTGAGAATTTATCTGAAATATAAAACTTGGAGGAAGTTCAAGGAACAGTTTTTCTTTTATGCCCCTTCTCCATTTACGCCCTCGCTGTTTCATGCATGTTATGTTAGTATTTCTGCCTAACACATTATTGTGGATGTTTCACGGGGGAGGGGGGGCAGGTCCATTATTACCGTAAAATATGATAGACGGTAATTTTCAGTATGAATAACTTGTAAAAAATTTCAGTTACATTAAAAAGTTTTAATCTTTCTTTATTACCCATTTAAATATATAGTTTACAGGTGGATATTCGACCAAAATTAACGACTAATATCTTTTTAGCCGGTAAAATATTTCAGCATGAAAGCTATTCAAATTTTCAAATAAGTTCAGACTTGTCAAACGCTGAAACGTATTATGCAGGTTTTAGAAATTTTTGGCAACCCTCCAAACCAACCAAACCGAGAAATATACACAATTTTTCTTGAAATTACCATAATTTTATTACTCTTAAAACATCATTTGAATAATTGCACAAAAAACATTTGTAAGTTTTTCCTCTTGTAGCATTTCTTAATTTGGTAAAATTTTACTTTCTTGCATTCTAATGTCTTTTCCAGCTGTAACTTGAAATATGAAAAAGAACCTCTTAAAAGTTCCCCGTCCGAGACACCCGTACCGAGTAAGTAGATGCTCCTCGTGCAGACTTCCAAAAGCACGAGAACACACTGTAAAGCCATTTATTCCTAAGACCTCATTTAACCCTTCATTTTTAAGTGCATCTCAGTTTTAAAAAACTGTCGTTTTTAGGGCAAAGAATATTCTGACGCCTCTCCTTCGTGTACGCTTTCGCTGTATGATGCACAAAGGGATTAATGATAAGTTTACATTTTTGAACGTGTGCGTGTTGAATAACATAAAATACGCTGCATGCACGATATGTCTTTAAGCGGGATAATGTAAAAGGCAGTGTACGCAGCATTATTTAAATGGAGGGGGTACCGGTATAGAAAAACCCAGCTTCTTTCGAATTTTGACTGTTTATCAAGATGGGTATTCTTTTTACTTTCAAGATTTTATGTGTATGTGTTCTATTTTATGATATGCGTTCCTAAAGGTATAATCTGCGATTAAAAAAAATAAGAAACATATATTATGATTTAATTGTGGATTTCTACATTTTGCTGACAAGAAAATTTTCAGATTTCTTGAGAATTTGAATGAAGTTTTATTGAAAGGGATACATTATTGACTTAGAAAAACTACTAAAGAATTAAAGTAAAAAGAAAATATTTATATACTTAAAACTTAAAAATATAATTAACGGAAACAACTACTCGAATAGTGTTTTGCTCAATAGGTATTCGTTGTACAAGTGTATTATTTCTGGATTTACAATGAAAGCAACGATCTATTTGTTTAACTTTTATTCCTTAACACATTCCGCGGAATGACCTACAATTTTTTTGCGTTCTAATGGTAGTTATACCCCCATTTTAAGAGTTTAGCCAATACTGATTTAGACGGAGAGGAATGTTCTGATGCCCCTCTTTGGTATACGCCCTCGCTCTTTTATAAATGATGCCTAATTTTCGGGATCTTTTAAGGGGATGGTGGACATAAAAAAGTTTTTTTTTTTATTTAATAAGATAAGATTATGAAATTTTGTATTTTAATATATTAAACTAAAAGCATTATAAACAACTGAAAAAAAATTATAATAAATTTTAAAAATATTTTTAATTGATTATAAATTAATTAATTTTTTTAGTTTCGTAAAAATGCTCCATGCGTTTTAATTTTAACTTTTTTTTTAGTAATTTTGTTTTAAAATAGCATAAAAATATATTTTAAAAAAGTCTGTGTATCGGTTTTTGATTCGACGGAGTAGTTAATTTTTTTGAAATATTTTCATGGATATATACCAAACTTTCCCGAAATTTTTCAGTCTTCGTAAATAAAAGTGAAATTTCATAATCGAAATTTTGACCATATTTAAAAAGGATACATAGATTTATTGTAATATATGAGAAGAATCTTTGTAGTAAATTTTGTACAATTCCGAACAAAATTAAGTCGCATGGAGCATTTTGAAGGCAAGAAAAATCACAAAAAACTTGGACTAAGAAAATACAGTTTAAAGTGTAATTTTCCGTTTACCTTTAATACCGTCCCTTCTGAATAATTTTATTTATGATTTTACCTTAACAAAACATATTTTTAAAAAAATTTCATTCGAATATTAGTTTATTTTATAAAACGTTCAATAAAAATTTTGACGTGTTTATTTACGCGTTTGTTTGCATTTTTGTGGACATTTAACTGTCCCTTTTAATTTTTTCAAACCCTAATATCCTTTTAAAAAATTGCCGTAGACATACGCGATTTTTTCTCCATGGTTGAGCTTTAACTGTAGAATATTAGTATGTAAAAAAGAAAAAACACATTTTTTTGGGCCAATTTTGATGATTTGGGTGTCCACCATCCCCTTAAAGAAAAATTTATGTGCAGTCACTCTTCTGACTGATACTTTCAAAATTTTCTGTATATGTGTTCTATGATATGATATGCGTTCCTAAAGGTATAATCTGCGATTAAAAAAATAATAATAATAAGTATATTATGATTTAATTGTTGATTCTACATTTGCTGAAAAGAACATTTTCAAAATCCTTGGGAATTTTAATGAAGTTTTATTAGAAGGGATACATTATTGACTCAGGAAAATTACAAAAGAATTAAAGTAGAAAAAAGTTTATATACTCAAATCTTAGAAAATATAATTAAAGGAAACAACTTTTCAATTGGTGTTTTGCTCATGGGGCATTCGTTATACGAATATATTGTTTCCGGACTTACAATGAAAGCAAGGATCTATTTGTTTAACTTTTATTCTTTAACACGTTCCGCGGAATGACCTACAATTTTCTTTCATTCAAACGGTAGTTATACTCCCATTTTACGAGTTTAGCCAAAATATTAAATTTTCGATTTTGATGGAGAAGAATATTCTCATGCCCCTCCTTCGTGTACGCCCTCGCTGTTTAATGAATGATGCCTTAGAGATAATTTTGGGGATCCTTTTACAGAAAGTGTATTTACTAATATTACGAAATACGAAACGGTTTGTGGGGTTAAATAAAAAGCGGTTTTAATCTAAAAGATTATTCTAATTTAATTCCTGGTTTGAAACTGTGATGACATCAGAACTTTCCAAATGAGAGAACTTTAAATGAATTTTGAAACTGTCGGATTATTATACATAACCCATTTGGTAAAAATTATAAAAAATTTAAAGTGAAGAAAAATTTGCATATTTTACTCTTCTTACATTTTTTTTCTTTTTAACAGGAAACAACTACTGAAATAAGATTTTACTCATATGGAATTAGCAAAGTAAACATTAATTTTTTTTATTTCACATGAGGTTTCACTGAATGTCCTATTGTTTTTTTTTTTTCTTTAATATTCTTTTTTTCCCATGCATCCTAACGATATTTTCTCCATCCATTTTAAGAGTTCAGCCAAAATTTTTAAATTTCGATTTAGATGGAGAGGAATATTGTGTTGCTCCTCCTTCGTATACGCCCTCCCTGTTTTATGAATGTTGCCTTAGAGATAATTTTGGGGATCTTTTTACAGAAAGTTTACGTACTAATATTACAAAGTATGAAATGGTTTGTGGGTGTTAAATAAAAAGCGGTTTTAATCTAAAAGATTATTCTAATTTAGTTCTTAGTTTGAAACTGTGATGACATCAGAACTTTCATGAGAGAACTTAAATCTGTTTTGAGGCTGTCGGAGTAATATACGGAACCAATTTCGTAAAAGTTACAAGAGATTTAAAGTGAAGAAAAATATGCATGTTTAACTCTTAGACTCTCTTTTTCTCTTAAGCAGGAAACAACTACTGAAATAAGGTTTTGATTATGTGGCGCTCATGTGGCATTAGCAAAGCTAACATTTCTTTTTTTATTCCACATGACATTTCACAGAATGTTCTGCTATTTTTTTTTTTTTTTTTTTTTTTTTTTTTCATCCTAACGATATCTTCTCCATCCATTTTAAGAGTTTATCTGAAATATAAAAGATTTATATTGAGGAACGCCCCTTCTCCAGGGACGTACCCAGAAAAAAATTTCGAGGGGTGGGGAGGGGATCAAAAGGTGAAAAAGGATAAATTCTTCACAAAAAGGCCTCATTATTATTGAATAGTTAACAAAATTTTAAATTAAGGGGTGGGGAACGGAACGCATGGTCCCCCTTGCCCTTCTCCGTTTACGCCCTCTCAGAATCATGCATAATGTGTTAGAATTGCTGTCTAGCACTATAATTTTGTGGATCATCAAAGTTTATATGTTAAATAATATAAAATATGGAGTGTGCTTTTACCGTGATAATCTAAATAAAAGCGCATACGGTGTTTATTTGAATGGAGGAGAAATTGGCATAGAAAAGTCCTGCTCTTTTGGTTTTGAACTGGTTATACAGAAGGGCTTTTGTATATTTCTAAATGTTATGGGTTGAAAAATATAGAATAGATTCTTTACTGTATTGCCGGTGATTAAAAATCTAAATGTTTATTGTCGGTGATTAAAAATCTAAATGTTTATTCGAATCAATTACAGATTTGAACAACAATTTATGAAACATTTAATTAAATTATGAGCTGTCGGAAGACATACTTACATGTTTATTTCGGAAAAATACAAAAGAATTAAAAGTGAAAATAAATGTATTCTTTTCTTTTAATTATTCCTCAAGGAGTTCCGCGGAATGAATATTCCTTTCTTGCATTCTAATGGCATTTTATCCTCCCAGTTTCAAAGTTTAACCGAAAATTAAAAATTTTGATTTAGAGGAAGGAGAATATTCTGATGCCCCTCCTTCGTGTACGACCTCTGGTTTTTATGTGGGATGCGTTACAATAGTTGGAGATAATTTTGAGGATCAGTTTAGAGGAGGTTTATGTCTTATTATCGTAAAATATCAAACGGCTTTTAGGGTTATAAAGATAATAGCAGTGACATCTAAACGTTTATTGTAATTTAATTCCGTATAAAAACTTTGATTGCAGCAGGACTTTTCAATTCGACAGAACTTGAATTAATTTCGAGGCTGTCGGAATATTGGACATAACTCATTTCGTAAGAATTACAAACTGAAGAAATTTTACACATTCAACTCAGCTTTTCTTTCTCACATTCTAACGACATTTTCATCCACTTAGGAATCTTTTTGATTTATAAAAACATTTATGTTGGGGAAGAATATTTTGATGTTCCTCCTCCTTTAACACCCTCTCTGTTTCCATCATGATGGGTTGAAATACCTGCCTTAGAGATAGTGTTGGGATCTTTCGAAAGAAAGTTTATCTATTAATATTATAAAATGCAGAATGGCTTATTCTTTACATTAACGTTTCGCGGAATGTCGCACGGTTTTTCTTTCTAGCATTCTCTATTTTTAATGACATTTTCTCCTTGCATTTTTTTTTTTTTTTTTTTTTTTTTTTGAGTTTATCTGAAATATAAAACTTTGTGGAAGTTCAAGGAGCAGGAATACTTTTATGCCCCTCCTTCGTTTACGCCCTCGCTGTTTCATACATGCTATGATAGCATTTCTGTCTAACATATTATCGAGGATGTTCCATGGAGGAAGGGGGGGGGGTCCATTCTTACCGTAAAATATGATAGACGGTAATTTTCAGTATGAATAACTTGTAAAAAATTTCAGTTACATCAAAAATTTTTAATCTTTCTTTATTACCATTTAAATATATAGTTTACAGGTGGATATTCGACCAAAATTAGCATTTTCCCGTAGACTAGGGGCGGGGGGATAACGCCCCCTAACTTCCCCCTTCTCTTACAAATGCCCGTTGGATCTTCAAAGTTTGTATGTTTATAATATAAAATGCGGAATAGCAGTTAGCGTGATAATCTTAATACAGACTCATATAGTTTTTGTGTAAATGGATGTTATATTGGTCGAAAATCCCACCTCTTTCGATTTTGGATTGATTATCCGGAAGCGCTTTTTTGACTTCCCGAAAGCACTTTGTTATGGTTTTTCCGGAAGCACTTTTATGGGTTCAAAAATATAGAATGCGCTCTGTTTTTTTTTTTTTTTTTTTTTTGTAAAGTATTTTCTCTGATGTATATACCGGATGATTCAAAATAAGAGTAGCTTTCAGATATGGCAATTTAATTTTTTACTGGGGGTTGTATACATATTAAAATACGAAATTTTATCTTTATACCGTCCTTCCTTTCCTACCCTATATATTTAGAAGATTGTTGTTCTTTGCCTAAGGAAATTAATAAAGCAAATCCCGTGTCTCTACGTGGAGTAGTTTTGAGATATATCTATTTGAAAATTTCGGCATTTGTCGCCAAGCAATGAGGGGAAGGCTCCAGAGTGGCAAAAATGTAATTACTTTTTAAATGGCGTTAATGTATGTTAATAGTCATTCGATAGACACAGTTGACTTCTCAAGTCCTAATTTACCTACAATTTTCCTGTAACGGCGGTTTTTGTGGAAGTTACCATACCTTAGTAACCAATACCATTATTTTGTCATTCTCTTTTACATTTTAAAATACATTCTCTAGAACCGTGACGTAATAAGTGTATAAGACCCGTAAAAGACAAAATTATCGCTAATTTCATAATGCAGTATCGATCAATTCACACTTAAAAGTGTACCTGTTACTTTTGCACACTTGAAGCGTTTAGTTGAAATTTCACAATAATGATATCGTTGTTTAACTTTTTTCAACTCATTGTTGGTCCTCCAAATTTTTTCGCTTGAAAACCGACGCCAACACGGCAGGTAAAATGGTGTAATTCATCATTTTTAAAAATAAATTTTTTGCTAACTATTTCACACAGAGACACGGGATTTGTTTTATTAATTTTCTTAGGCAAAGAGCAACATCCTTCTAAATATAAAGGGTTGGAAAGGAGGGAGCGTATAAAAATTAAATTTCGTATTTTAATATGTATAGCTACAACCCCCACTAAAAAATGCCATATCCGAAAGCTACACTTAATTTGACGAGCTTTTCTACTTGGAAGTGTGTTTCGATCCCTTACGGTTTAAAATATAATCGCCTTAACATCTATTTTGAATCACCCAGTATGTATTTTACCTTACAGTCCCTTGATAATGTAACCAACTGCTGGACCCGTTATTAAAAAAGACACTTGATGGAATGTTTCAGAGTCTAGATGTAATTTGCTGATTTCAGACTACATTCTGTAAATCTAGTTTGTAGAGTACGGACTACATTCTGTGGGTCCAGTTGGTAGATTTTAGAATACATTCTCTAGATCTACAGAATGTAGTCTAAAATCTACAAACTAGATCTTGTGTCCAACAAGTGCATTTTATAGTAAGGGGTCCAGCTTTTGGTTATGTAATTGAGGGTCTCTAGGTCAAATTTACGGTTTCGGTCGCACAAAAAAGAATTGTTTAGCCGAGTTGGTAAGGAGCTCAAATTGGTAGATGGCTGAAGTGTGAAGCTCTAGCGTCCTGGCTATCGCGCGGCTGTCGATCTAACGGTTTGGAGTTTTCATCGGTTTTCTTCAAATGTAACGTGAATATGCGTTGGAACGCCTTAAAAAGTCCTCCGAGTAAGGCACCCCTCATATTTCGCATCCTAATTAATTAGATTTCTTTATTCATATTGATGTATTCGTTGTGTAACTTCATATTTCTTGAATGTAGAACTGTATCCACTAGCATAAAAGTAATTTCCCGTGTTTTTTCTCATTTTCTTTTTTTCCTTTTGAGAAGAATTTTTTTCTGTTCTATACGTATGAAAGCATACTTATTCCTTGCTATCTTTAATATGTGTAGAAGAGGAGAAATAGAACATACTTATTTTATAACTTTAACATTATTATAATAATTTGCAGCATGTGTTATACAGTATAATTCCTTTGTGAAAGAATTAACGACTAATATCTTTTTAGCCGGTAAAATATTTCAACATGAAAGCTATTCAAGTTTCCAAATAAGTTCAGGCTTGTGAAACGCTGGAACGTATTATGCAGGTTTTAGAAATTTTTGGCAACCCTCCAAACCAACCAAACCGAGAAATATACACAATTTTTCTTGAAATTACCATACTTTTATTACTCTTAAAACATCATTTGAATAATTGCACTAAAAACATTTGTAAGTTTTTCCTCTTGTAGCATTTCTTAATTTGGTAAAATTTTACTTTCTTGCATTCTAATGTCTTTTCCAGCTGTAACTTGAAATATGCAAAAGAACCTCTTAAAAGTTCCCCGTCCGAGTAAGTAGATGCTCCTCGTGCAGACTTCCAAAAGCACGAGAACACACTGTAAAACCATTTATTCCTAAGATCTCATTTAACCCTACAATTTTAAGTGCATCTCAGTTTTAAAAAACTGTCGTTTTTAAAGCAAAGAATATTCTCACGCCTCTCCTTCGTGTACGCCTTCGCTTTATGATGCACAAAGGGATTAATGATAAGTTTACATTTTTGAATGTGTGCGTGCTGAATAACATAAAATACGTTGCATGCACGATATGTCTTTAAGCGGGATAATGTAAAAGGCAGTGTATGCAGCATTATTTAAATGGAGGGGAGTACCGGTATAGAAAAACCCAGCTTCTTTCGAATTTTGACTGGTTATCCAGATAGGTATTCTTTTTACTTTCAAAATTTTATGTGTATGTGTTCTATGATATGATATGCGTTCCTAAAGGTATAATCTGCAATTTAAAAAAATAATAATAATAAACGTATATTATGATTTAATTGTGGATTTGTACATTTTGCTGACAAGAAAATTTTCAGAATTCTTGAGAATTTGAATGAAGTTTTATTGGAAGGGATACATTATTGATTAGTAAAACTACTAAAGAATTAAAGTAAAAAGAAAATGTTTATATACTGAAAACTTAGAAAATATAATTAACGGAAACAACTACTCGATTGGTGTTTTGCTCAAGAGGCATTTGTTGTACGAGTGTATTATTTCTGGATTTACAATGAAAGCAACGATTTATTTGTTTAACTTTTATTCCTTAACACAAATTCACGGAATGACCTACAATTTTTTTGCGTTCTGACGGTAGTTATACTACCATTTTAAGAGTTTTGCCAATATTAATTTAGATGGAGAGGAATGTTCTGATGTCCCTCTTTCGTATACGCCCTCGCTGTTTTATAAATTGTGCGTAATTTTCGAGATCTTTTAACGAAAAGTTTATGTGCAATCACTCGTCTCACTGATATCCGAAAATCACTATTAAGCCCATCCCTATTTTTTGACACATCAATATCACTTCAGAATAACACAACCTGCGCAACAGCGAGGTTTTTTCTATATATAAGTATCACCATTGGAAGTGTCTGAGGTTATCAAAGCAAAGATGCAATCATTATATAAAACAATGATCTACTAGATTTCTGGTAGAATAGATTTCTTTATTCATATTGTATTCGTTGCGTAACTTCATCTTTCTTGAATACTCAACTCAATCCAACAGCATTCCAATGTTTTTTTTTCTTTTTCTTTTTTCCTTTCAAGAAGATTTTTTTCTGTCCTACACGTATTACAGCATACTTACTCCTTGCTAACTTTACTGTATGTAGAAGAGGAGAATTTTTCTTGAAATTAGTATAATTTTATTACTTTTCAAACATAGTTTGAATTATTGCACTAAAAACATATTTAAAATTTTCCTCATGTAGCATTTGTTAATATTGCAACATTTTTCTTTCTTGCATTCTAACGTCTTTTCCAGCTGTAACTTGAAATATGCAACAGAACCTCTTGAAATTTCACATCCAAGACACTCGTACGAGTAAGTAGATGCTCCTCGTGTAGGCTTCCAAAAGCACGAGAACACGCTGCAAATCCATTTATTCCTAAGCGTTCATTTAATCCTACATTTTTAAGCGCATCTCAGTTTTAAAAAATTGTCGTTTTTAGGGCAAAGAATATTCTCACGCCTCTCCTTCGTGTACGCCTTCGCTTTTTGATGCACAAAGGGGTTATTGATAATTATACATTTTTGAATGTGTGCATATTGAATGACATAAAATACGCTGCATGCACGAAATGTCTTTAAGCGCGATAATGTAAAAGGTAGTATATGCAGCATTATTTAAATGGAGGGGGGTACCGGTATAGAAAATCCCAGCTTCTTTCGAATTTTCACTAGTTATCAAGATGGGTATTCTTTTTACTTTCAAAATTTTATTTGTATCTATTCTATGACATGATATGCATTCCTAAAGGTATAATCTGCGATTAAAAAAAGAAATAATAATAAAAATATATTATGATTTAATTGTTGATTCTACATTTGCTGAAAAGAACATTTTCAAAATCCTTGGGAATTTGAATGAAGTTTTATTGGAAGGGATACATTATTGACTCAGGAAAATTACCATAGAATTAAAGTAGAAAAAAGTTTGTATACTCAAATATTAGAAAATATGATTAACGGAAACAACTTTTCGAATGGTGCTTTGCTCATGAGGCATTCATTATACGAATATATTATTTCCCGATTTACAATGAAAGCAAAAATCTATTTGTTTAACTTTTATTCTTTAACACGTTCCGCGGAATGACCTACAATTTTCTTTCATTCTAACGGTAGTTATACTCCCATTTTACGAGTTTAGCCAAAATTTTAAATTTTCGATTTTGATGGAGAAGAATATTCTCATGCCCCCCCTTCGTGTACGCCCTCGCTGTTTCATGAATGATGCCTGAGAGATAATTTTGGGGATCGTTTTACAGAAAGTGTATTTACTAATATTACGAAATACGAAGCAGTTTGTGGGGTTAAATAAAAAGCGGTTTTCATCTAAAAGATTATTCTAATTTAATTCCTGGTTTGAAACTGTGATGACATCAGAACTTTCCAAATGGGAGAACTTAAATGAATTTTGAAACTGTCGGATTATTATACATAACCCATTTGGT
>JAWZYV010018638.1:0-28007 GCA_038373885.1 Cheiracanthium punctorium
CTCTTTGAGCACGTCCATTGTTCCCGTAAAAAAAAAAATGGTCCCCCATGATTTCTTTTTTTAACAGCCCCCCACAATCTGGCTGAAAAAGGAAGAATGCGGAGAACAGCGGAGGGAATTGCCCAATGGCCTGAACAAAAGCGCAAGCCGTTTGCCATCTGCTCGGACCCTAAACCCACCAGCAAGAGTGGCGTGGGATCGATCGTAAAACGGTCCCCCATGCGTCGTGTCCCACCCAAACATCGAGTAGACCCTTTTTTGACCGACCAGCTGGCTGTGAGAAGGCACCAGCCAGCTGGTTTCCGTTAAGTCGAAGCGATGGCCAAACGCCTGCCCCTTTTACTTTTCAGCATGGGGAAAGCAAAGCATGCGCCCACGCCTCAAAGGGATTTTTAACATACGAGCCTTTTTAACAGTAAAACACACAGCACAATAAAAAAGTCAATTACGTAACAATTTTAAGAACGTTAAATAAACAGTTATTTTTAGAGCTTTTTAGTCCTTAAGAAAATTTTAACAAGTTTTTCTGATAATTTTTAAATAGAAGGTCACTCTCCCTATGTTGCCTTGCCATATTTGA
Source organism: Cheiracanthium punctorium (assembly GCA_038373885.1). Lineage (NCBI taxonomy): Eukaryota > Metazoa > Arthropoda > Arachnida > Araneae > Cheiracanthiidae > Cheiracanthium > Cheiracanthium punctorium. Next base: position 581 of record JAWZYV010018638.1, read on the forward strand.
AGCGAAAATGGTTTGTTAAGTTTTACCTTAGCTAGTTTCAAAATTCACAATTAAGTGCTGTCCTTAGTCGGCTCCGAAAAAAGTTGTTAACTATTTTAAGATGTAACACAAAACGCTTACCACCTGTGGTGTTTACAACGGAATTGAAACGCAAATTGAAAATATGTTATTTTTCTGTACGTTGCCTGGTTAAACTCCGTGATAAATAAGTTTTCACGATAATGAAATGGTTTTTTACGTTACTAAAGCTTTTCTAAAGATTTACGAAGAATAAAACTAATAGTTCGGTCTAAAAGCAAGAGCGAGTATATCATTAGTACATATTTGCTTTTTTGGCATAGTTTTCATAGATTTGTTGAACTGTAAAATAAATCCCTGGTGCTCCAATTGCAAAATTTACCTTTTAAAAATTTCCCAGTGTTTTTGTCGTCGTTAAAAAGTTTAATACATTTAAACAATTAATGTTGATTTATGATTGCAGTTCAGGGTATGTGTATGATGAACTGATCTTACAGTTTGAATTAATTTTTTTTAATTTAATATATTGATGTTAATTCTGTTCCCACATATTTTGCAGGCAAACAACGGGGCAAGCTGCTCTTAACAGTTTATGTGGGCAAATACTCCAGTACTTTCTGCGGTTTAATTCTAATCTTCTGTAACCTTTTTCCTATTGGTAGCGCAATGTTGACTGCGTAATGAATGAAGCTATTGTAAATACATAACGCTCAGGAGAAGCAAACATTACAGGTCCCATAAGTTAAAAAATTGTGTCAAATGTCAAGAAAGCTTGGGCGGATTTCTAAGTTTGAAAGAAATATCGACAAAAGTTGGAGCCAAAAAGACTTCAACACCGAATTCATTTAAGGCTATATTGTCCAGATATTTTGGCAAAAGTATGCCAAACCCTATGGCAAGCCAGGGATGAACACCCGAAGACTCCCTATCTAGAGTTTAAGGTTAACCGACAAACCACTGGTTACATGAAACTAATTGTTCGACGAGTAGAAAACCAAATTTTATTTTAAATTTAACCCCGAGCAGATCAGAGCAGATCCACCCTACCCAGAAAAGTTATCCCTCATCGGTTTAATTAAAACGGCTATTATAACGTTTTTTATTGTAACGTTATACCCGTTACTGGGACCTGTGCACAGCCAGGGCTGTACAATCCCAAGTTAGGTCGATGTTGACATATTACAATACACATTGAAAAATAGATCTTCAACCGTACAAGTTCCAACAAATAAATAAACAAACATAAAAAGCAAATACACAACAATAAATATATCATTAACAAAATAAACAAATGCAACATTAATGAACATTTAAGTCAGCCCTTTAAGCACATCAGACAAATATGTACACAGAACATGGGCGTAAGCATTGAGTAAAGAGTGCATTCCAGATTATTTTTTTCGACAAGTTATGCCTTAACACCTACAATACAGCTTGAGATGCCGGGCTAAGCAGCTAAACATCTATAAACAGAAAAATTTCAATTAAAAAAGAATTCAAATTTGTGTTAACCCTTTGAGGCGCAACCCTTCCCAATGAGGCCCAACCCTTTCCCTACAGCTCGCTGTCCCGGCGAGTTAGTAGAGCGTTTTTTGTTTACGTACCGTGAACGTTTAAACTGAACTTTCAACAGTTCGTACTTGAGACGTAAGTGTGCTGCTCGGGGTGTGTGAAGAGCTGTCAGTGAGAGTACGCTTGCTTTGTGAATAGACAGTGCCATAGAAGCCGTGTTTTAGCTTGCTTTACGAAGTTGTTTTTAAAGTTCTGTATGTAAATTCTTCATTGCTGTGTCTTAAGGGATTGTGTACGATATCCCTTGAATATTTTCACTGACTTTTTTGCCTGTGAAAGTGGCTTATTTTGTGTGAGAAATACAGCATTTGTGAAAGATTCTGACCTAAGCGGACTGTTTAAAGCACATTACTGCTTAATTGTGCTTTTGGATTTTCTACAGCTGATTACTCTGCGAAGTTCTAGAAGCAATAAAGTTGTGTTCCATCCTGACCAGTGGACTTTTTACTGGAACTTCCTGTACCAACTGGACTTTATAACGGAGAACTCCTGAAACAAGCAGAGTAATTCTGCAACAATATATATAAAATAATTTTTGTTAAATCATGGTTATAGCTGTTTATAATTCAGCACATCTTTTAAATAGTACATGCCGTAACTGTTCAGGAAATACAAAACAGGCCTGGACATAACAATTAACTTTAATACTAAACTGTGCTTGTTTCAAGCGATGTAAATATATTTTATTTTTTCTGCTTAGTTTATTACGGGTGGAAAAGATCGTAGTATCGAAATACGAGAGTAAACTAGGAATGAAGGAATAATAACTCAGCAATCCTACTGTAACAGTAAAATATTTTTTGAAAATTTATATTCATAATATGAGAAGAATATCCAATGCTGAAATGAAATCACGCAGTCATTAAAGTATTACTAAAATGTTTCACGTCATTTTATAAATTGTGACCTTGTTTTAGCAAAATATTGCTTCAGATAAACATGTTCCTTTCGTATAGTAAATAATTATATGCACTAAGCCTACATCATAAATCTAGCCTACATAAAGATAAAAACAGTTTGTCATAGTAGTTTAAATATTTCCTACTTATAAAAATTATTCGCATAAATAGTTAGTATTTTACTTTTTAAAAGTCGCTCTGCAGTGTTTGTAATAATCTATCAGGAATGAATTATTTTCTTTGAATAGTTACATTCCACACAAAATTACTATTTTAAAAAAAGTCTCTACTTTAAAAATGAAAAAAATCGTTTACAGAAAAAAGCAAAACACCCCCAAGCAAGATTGAGAGAAAACAAGATTTATCATGACACTTTTCATCGGAGTGAAAAAGATTAAATTTAGTATATTGGAAACATTTTTCTTTTTCAATTGAATGAAAGCTAAATATGATCGAAATATATATATAAATATAAAGTTTCGTATTAAAGAGAAAGTTTTCTTTCGACAGAAATCTCAAGTATTAAGCGATATAAAAAAACTGAAGAGGCTAGACAAATTTTCAAAATGACAGATATTTTATCGAAAGAATGTCTGACAAGGCGGAAAGTCCTTATCGTTTATCATAAATAATTTTTTACTTCTTTTTCTAAACATTTACCTCTTTTGCAATTAAATTAAATACTCTATATCTCTTTTTTATTGCTTTTAAGTACACACTTTAAGAAGAGTCGGCTAATTATTCTTCATAAACAAATATACAATAATTATATGCGATATGCTGTATCAGAATGCATAAATACAATGGTATGCTCATAGATGTGTTTGTTATTTTCTGAGTAAAAAAAGACTTTCGATTGTAATTGCTCGAGATTAATTCTATTACTTTTATGTGTCGTTTGCTCTACTTGTTAATTTGTTAAAGGAATGAGATGTTAATTTTATTTTACTTAAAATCTGAACAAAGTCATGAAATTAAATGATCTTTAACGTTAAATCTATTACATATTTTACGTTTGATTAAGTTTTTTCCAAGTTAAGAGCTTTGAGATCACCGATTTTATTTAGGCCTCATCCCCCCTGTAGTTAAAATATATTGAACAGAATTTTGGAAATGGAACAGCTGTGGCAGAATTATTTTTGATTTAAATCTTTTTTAAAGAAATCTAATGTTGATTGATCTTTCAATTATTTTTTTTTCATTACATTAAAAAAAACGATGCAAATGCTTTTGCCCTCTAATTTTCAACGATTTTAGAATATTATTTCTGGTAGGAATAATAGAATTACTTTAAATAAAAAAAAATCTGTACTTGAATTTTTTATAGGATGTCTGAAAGTTCTTTTACCATACTGTTATACATTTACATATAACCAAACGGTAAAATACTTTAGTAACTGCTTAATAATGTAGTTTAAGTTTATATCATAAATGCTCTGTTATCTGCTTAGAATGTTTGAAATACTCAGAATTTTTTCATAACATTGAATTCAAGGTCATTTTTATAGTTTTACCATAATTGTTTCTGCCTTTATATGACAATTAAACTGGTGAAATCTCTTAACTACTTATTGAATTCTGCTTCAGATGGGTTATTGCCGTTAAACAGCCACGGACCGTCATGTACTGGAATTTTGAATGTTCCTGTAGAGGAACTGTAAATCATACAGACATTTTTTTACGATGAAGAGATTGATTTTTTAATCTTCTGTAGCGTATACAAATTTGTTTTGTTTGAAATAACCCAGTATGTCTAAATTACGCTTTGAAGGATGACTACCCGCAGAACGTAATGTGTTGGAATTCTTTTGGGTACTCCTGCAAAAGAACTATCAGCGCTATATGCTTTATTTTCAAGAATGTACATAGTGCTGATAACAGAAATAATATGTAAATTTCTTAGTAATGGATGCGCATTTCAAGTCAGTTAGAGTACAGGACAGACAAACAAACCGAAATTATAACATTTTTCAACCTTGTTGGAACGTGTTAGAGAAAGTTAAGAAAGAAAAAACTAGAGTCATCATAGTTTTATTAATGTTTCTGAATTGATTTAAAGTTAATTTAACAATTATCTGAAATATTTACTTCGAGTGCTTATTATAGTCATTTTGCTATTATAATTTTGTAACTAATTAGAAAAATAGAAACATTAATTTTTTTTCAGTTCCTTAAATGGCTGTTGTGGGACGTTTTCTTCACTTATTTAAAATGGTTTGGATATGATTAAAGAATTTTCCTGTTTTACGAACACATTTTATGCAATGAAATTTTATGCAGTTAGAGAAACCCTTTCATCTGAAATTTATAAGAGCATTAAAAAATTATTTATAAATTTATGAAACATTAGATGCTTTTAAAAATAGCGTTAAATAGATCTAAGTCTACATTCTGAAGGTATAGCAAAATAATTGTAATTCTTAAATTAACTGTAATTAACGTGCATGTAAATCATATTTACAGAGCGCAAAATTTGGCTTTATTGACAACAAAAGTGGAGATTTCAAATGTTCATTGTAATTTTAAAGTCAATTTCTAACCTTTTAAATTAAAACTCTGAATTTTGTTTCCAAAAATGAATAAAAATGCCCTATTCTACTCACAGAGCAATGAGAAAAAAATAAACAAGCTTATGCAAAACATTTCTCACAGAGAACTGTCACAGACAAATATAGAATTAAAGCACTAATTAATTTCTCCTTCTGTTTGAGATTATAGAACGTAGCAAAACCTGGCTTAACGGACTATTTTTTGCCCTTAACACAATGTTTATATATTCACTGAGCCCATTCTCTTCACGAAAAGAAATAAATGAAAAGATTTGGATAGAGTTCCACAATTCTCTAATTAATGAGATAGTTTCAAAAGCGAAAATATGAATGGGGTTCGTTAACAATTGAACTTTCCCAGATTTTAAAGTTTACTATAATAGAACCAAATTTCCCTTTTTTCGGGTTGAAACTATTTTCGTTTCATGTTTTAATAAACATGTTGAAAATTTCATTAATTAAGAGAATTCCATTAATTTAGAGAGATTAATTATAATCAGAAATTATTCGATGAATGTTTTGTTTTTTCACATGCATTACTTCTGGAGTGCAGCAGATGTAGAAACAGATATATGCATTTTTTAAAGAAATGTATTATAAAATTATAAAACCACAGAAAAAAAAAATGATTCAGCTTAATGTACTGCTAATATGCATTGCATTTTAGAGATTTTTTCAACAGCATTTAATGTTTTTTGGCGAAGAATATGCGGTAACACTGTCACTAATATTAACCAATTTGTATAGCATTGCTATTTTTCCTCAGAAAAACTGAATAGCTTTTTCGAGGAAAGTTGAAAAACACAACTATTTTCGCATTCCGAAAAACAGAAAAAGAAAATGCCAGAAAGTATATTCAATAGCTTTTTATAAATGATGTATGTTTCTCTTCATCAGTTAAAAGATTAGGGATAATGTAGAGGTTCTCTCCTAAACATTAAACACTGAAGAGCACTTAATAAATCAAAATAACTTTTTTCATACTTTTTCATTTTTTATTCTTTTAAAGATATAAATACACTCATTTGGTTAACTGTTTCATTTTGTTTAACTTAAAAAAATTAAGCCTCGAACACAAAATGTTTAATTTGCGTAAGCCAATCTGAACTAAAAAATATGAAATTTGCTGTAATGGTAGAAGGAAGTATGCAAATATATTAGGTAACTGCCAATCACGGTTTCACGTCAGGAAATATGCAAAACAGGCAGTCGTGTAAGAAACCGCATTGTAAAAGGTTACAGGAGATGTAACTAAGTGCTGATCAAAAGTGGTTAGAACATTCGTACGATTTATTTTCAGGCTAAACGTCTTTTTATGGCTTCCAGGAGACGAATGGAAGATTCTGAGCCGTGCGGGCTGTCGAGCAAATTGAAGCAGGATTAGTCTATACCAGGGTCTGCTCTTTTCAATTGAGTTCATCATTCCATCATTTCACGGTTATGGAAACAATTCCAAACTATCCAAACAGTTGTCCGAAGATCTGGAGCAGGTCGTCCAAGAGTTAAGCCCCCGCAGAAGACCGATATATTGGCGTTGTAGCCAAGCGGACTGATCTAACTCACACGTGTGGCATCTATGGCTGCAGCGGCCATTGGTAAGACGATATCTGCCATTAGTGTTCGTCGAAGGCTGCACATAAATGATCTCTACCCTCGGGTACCACGAGTTTGTGTTCCTTTATCGGTCCAATCCGGACAGGCTCGATTAAAATGGTGCTGCCAACATGTGAGTTGGACTGTATCTGATTGGGACAACGATATGTTCACGGATGTGTCAAGATTTGCACTATAGCCTAATAATAATCTTGTACGGGTCTGCAGAGAACAAGACATGCGCAATCGGTCCGAAAACATCACTGAACATTATGTTTTCCACGGTAGAAGCATCATGGTCTGGGCAGGAATTTCATTGGGATATTGCATCGACTTGCACATTTACAGGCGAGGTTCTGCGACGGCTGTACGGTATCGAGATGAAATCGTAGACCCCATTATGAAACTGTATACTGTAGTAGTTGGTCCTTCTTCCGCTTTAATGGACGATAATGTGCATTCCCTTAAAGCTGCCATCGTTAACGACTTTCTGGAGAGTGAGGGGATGACGCGTATTGAATGGCCGGCTTACTTGCCGGACCTTAATCCATCTGAAAATCTTTTCGTCGTTTCGGCCGTGTTGTATGTGGAAGTTTACCATTCCATCCACTCTTATAGAAACTGCCCTACAGGAGGAATGGCGATTACTGGACTCTGCGGTGATCGATTCCCTCGTAAAAAGCATTATCCCACGCTGCATAATTTGAATGAAGGCGAGAGGTGCCCACATACCCAATTAATATCGGTTTTTGTGTTTTGTTTTGTACTTAAACATTTTTCTTAATGACGCAAAAATGACTTCATCTTATAGTTTATAAAAATTCAGTGTCTTTAAAAATCTCTTTTTGTAATCATTTGTTTTGTTTTTATTAAATGTAAATTTACTTACTTGCAACATTTCGAGTCGGATCAAAGAACGTGTCCATTTTATTTTTTTTTTTTTTTTTTAATTTTAGAGGGCTCCGTGCTTAACTTTTGGAAGTGAGTGTATGAAAACGGCCATCAGAATAAAGTTTTGAATACTTTGCCCATTAGTTTTTTATTTTAGTAAACGCACATCATTTTATTTGCAATTTTTGCATATTTACTGTCAATAGAACACATACCGACGTAACAAATAGACAAATTCGAAGCTAAAACAATTTTTGTTGGTGTTTGCATTAGGGATTGGGCGCGAGACGGCTTTTTGTATGCGAGACCGAGACAGGATTTACAGTTTATTTGCGAGACGAACACACATTTAACATGACGATATAGGGATTTTTGCGAGACGAGACTAAGTCTTTTAGGCTATTTTTGCGAGACGCAAGACGCTTATTGTTCGTCTCGCCGTCTCCCCTAGTTGCGATGCGTTAAAAAACACCGCATATATTCCAGTTTTAGTTGTATTTTTTCCTCGATATCGAAAGAAACAAGAGGTCTATATGTTGAACTTCACATACCTATTTATTACGTTCATTTAAAATTTAACTAAAAGTATAGACCCAAAAATATCTGAAATATGTATTAAACTGAAAAATTCAGTGCAATCGAAGAGATATGCAAAATCAAGTGTGGTGTTTATACCAATCTTGCCATAAAAAAATCTATATGACCGTGGAATGAAACTAATTTACTTTTCTAATGTCAATTTGAAAAATTCTAGTCTTTCAAAGAGTCCTTGCGTATAACTGAAAATCTATAAGAAATATAATTGCAGATTAAAGAACATAGTAAGTTTCTTAAAGAAAAATTTAATTCTTAACATAACCAATCAAATATCAGAACCATTTTGTTTCTTCAGAACATCCACTTAAAAAATAATCCTATTTATGAAATAATTAGTGTAGTATTTATAAGAAATGCTGATTGTTTTAAAACTCACGTGATTTAAACAAAGCTTCTTGAAAAAATCTTTCCCGTAAGTTAAACGTAAATTTGAAAGACAACGGGAACAAATAAATGAAACTAAAACTCCATGTATTCCTCGCTCAATAAAATTTAAAAACAAAATGCTGAAAGGAGGATTTACGAAGAAATTCGAATGTGCACTTGAACGTGCATACAGAAAAAAATGTGCAAAAGTACCATTTAATAAAACGAAACCGAATAAAGAGGAGAGTGTGTTTATTATTTCTACAAAAAAATTAACTTTAACTTAATTCGCGTAATTTCTCCCCATCTCTTCCTACTTGTTTCCTGCTAGAAATTGCAAGAACTAAAGCCTTGAAATTATCAAATTATTCACCATGAAAGTGTATTTTTATGCTGCTAACATGAAATAGAATTAGTAAATTTACTTATACAAGAACTTTGAATGGCGCACTTAGTTGCAGATTACATAATTAGGAGAAAATAGAACGATGCATTCGTATTTGGTGAATTAACTCAGGAAAATATGTAAAATTCAAGGAACATTCGTTGTATGAAAGTATTACTTTTAGTAGATATGTGAGGCTACTTTTGTTTGTGACTCCTGTAAAATCACTAAAAACATAATGCCTATCATTTTTTATTATTCCGGACACTTGGCGGGAAGGCATCTGTTAGTACTGGGATGGCCGATGTCAAAAATTAAAATATCTGTAATTTTGACTAACCTTCATCAGACATTGCGATTAATCTAATTATATGCGATTTACTGCAAGAACTTTAAAAATCATTTTAATGTGATATAAATTAAGCATCTGCTATACCAACTAGGCTTCCTAAAAAAAAAATCTTTAAAACAAATTCTGTGCCGACTCTAAAATAACAAAGCCCGGGACAAAAATATGTAAAAGGGGTACTCTCTATTTACTAAAACGGCACTTTCGAGTTTTCCTTTCTCATGTTATTATGTTTCTTTTGTACCATTTGAAAGATATATGCACATAAATTGGCAAATGGTTAGGTGAAAGTATAGACTTGTGCTTTATCGCTATATGTGAAGACTGGTAAGTGTAAACTGCAAGACAAGTTTTATGGTCAACATACGAATTGATAAACCTCTTAGAGCATAAACACTACTGCCAATGTTTAGTGCATGTGGGTACATTGAAAAATTCTTCGATTATAAAAGGTATGAATTTAAAAGCATGAAAAAAAATCACTTACCTGTGGAAGGTTACTTTGTTGTATTTGCTGTTGTTTCTGATACCCTGACAACAGCAACGTATCCCACTAGGTAGGGAGACGATGGGCCGAGGGGTGCGCCTTCCATTTGTTAGGGTTCCAGTGGGAGGAAGCACGATTTAGCCCGTAGTCCCCTAATATTGAACCAATTCCAGAGGAGGGAACAACACCCTGAAATCTGCTACACCAGGGGTATCGATGAACAACCTGGAGGACATTGGAGCCACGACAGATTTTACGTGCACCAGCTCCATGAACGTACACGGTTCCACAGTAGTCGAGCCGAGACGAAGTTGACCCTCTCAAGCACTGGCCAAGCCGGATGCTGCTTCACTTGCAGTGTTCTAATTGGGACGGACTTTAGCGCCCAGAACACTGAGGGGCTTGAAAGGTTATTCCAGAACCATTCACAAATCATGAGTTGCATCCATATGCAGAGTCGTTGCATTTTTTCTTTAAAACTATAACGATGAAAACAGAAAATTAGTGCGCTAGCTGAAAACGCTCCATAGAAAACCAAGGCGAGTTGGATACGCACGAATTATGCGAGTGAGATATTGACACAACATATCTGAAGGAATAAATGACGCAAGTTTGGGTTTGATTATGATTGCCAACTTTTGCCAGCACATTTGACTAAAGGATAGTTTGGTGGGAATGACCGCCGGGATAAAAGACCCCTTGAACCGGCTGCCCCGAATATATCCGTCATCTGAGATCCTACGATTTTCGGCTCTGACGAACTATTTCGTCAAGAAGCAACTGTACGTTTTTCGGCAGCCCCGAGTCTCAATCGCAGGCGCATTCAATTCTGTCTCGTTCCTTCCCCCGTTTGTTTGGTCAAGTAAAACGAATGTTATTTATTACGTTCCATTCATAGCTATCCTGGGCTAGAAGAGGGAGATGGAGGGAGATAGTGAGCGTCCCCATTCCCCAATTAGAAACAAACCCCCCTCCCCCTGATGCCCCACTGCCGTGAGAGTTTTTCTGAGGAATTGATAAAAAGAGAAGCGCAAAGTGTCATTTACAAGACAAATACCTCTCTCTCTCTCTCTGGCCTTTTCTCATTTACAAATATATTGGAAACTTATGTCCGGTAAATAAGCATTATCTTTGTGGGTTTTCTTTTGTTTTTTCATTTGTTCGAAGGCTAAACACAAATATTTTAATTAAAATTATGAATAAAAAAGAAAACAAAATCTAAAATTTTCACTGTTAATTTTTAAAGTCTCGAAACCCGAATTTTAACATCACACTTTAATATTTTTACGAGTTTTTCAGCGTTTCAATGGGTAATCATTACTAGTACATTGTACATTACTACAAGTACATTATTAGTCTGTTTTAAGTCATTACATTAATATTTAGATTTTAGAATGAGGAAAAGAAGTAAAGGAAACTGCAAAAAATAAATAAACTGGTACATAAAATAACATATTTGGTCAAAAACCATTTTTTAATACATAAAACCCTTTAGTTATGTTTAATTTGAACTACTTTATATTCAAAATAAAAAAATATACTACTGCACCTTGTTCGGGGGTTGGCTTGGCTTGGATTTGAATGTCTAAATGCCAATATTAGACAAATATAATTTATTTTATAAAAGGCCAGAAACATTTTATTGATAGAAAATAGGACTAAGGATCTAACTAAAACAGATGAAACTCACACGTTAAATCTGTAGGTCCGATTCGGTATTATTAATTCTGGTTATTGTTCAAAAAACAATCAAATAAAATAATTAGCAACTTATGATGAATTTAATCCATTAAGTTATGTAAAGATTTTAATTATTTCTTTAATTGATCGTTTTCAAGAGGAATGCTTGCTTATGTAAAAATCATAAAGAAATTCTGTTAATGCTTAATCTACAACACAGATGACATATTATTCGTATCGATTATTTTGAAACTCTGTTGTATTTTGATACTAATAAAAATAATTATAACACGAACTATAGTCCATTGGAATTTTTTTAAATTTATTTATTTATTTATGCGGGGAGGGAAAGTAATGCGAAATCAGATAAAAAGTATAATGATTTATCTGGAATCGTTTAAAATGTAGTCAAATATATAAAATGCATAAGGTATTAAAAAATCATTTAAAATGATACACATAACTAAAAATAATTTTCAGATTTAATTTTATGGCTTAAATTGAATAATTAACGAATACATAAAGTTATTTCAGTCATTAAAAAACTCTCTCTGATCGGGATAAAAACTAATCTATAAGAGCAATTTTATTATTTTTATTTACTTGTAAGTTCATATATACTTTAAAATCTAAACATTATTTAGAAAATAAAATTTATTTCCATTGTGATAAAACTGTATATCTAAGGATTCTTTTAAAAGCAAAAGGGGTGATCGCATTGCACAAAAAGAGTATGTAGATACTCGCAATGGCGGATAAAAATAATAATAATAATAATAATTCTGGAGGAGGCACAAAACATTTTTTGTCGCATTTTCTTATGAAATCACTGGAATTTACAAAACAAGTCAATCATCTCTACAGTGTAAATTTAGTTCGTCTGGGGGTACGTGCCCCTATGCCCCCCCCCCCCTGGACACTAAATATACACTCCAGCTTTAATATTCACGAGAAACTATGAGGTTAAAAGTAGGGCTCAATTCAGATTTTTAGGAGCCTTGCGTTTTAATCAATGCATTTATCTTTGAGGTATTTTATTTGTTGATATTAATATTTTTTAAGTTGAGGATCATTGTTATCAAAAATAATAAAATGACCTTTATCAGCTGTAATTAGCGTTGGATCGATTCCTGGAAAATTGTGTGTTTTGTACTCTCTCTCTAATACATTATTTTATTTTCCTTCTCTAAATTGCTTAGAGCATCTCAAAAGGTGGTCTTTCCCGCAATCCCTAGTAATAATAGAACAAAAGTATACTTCCGTTGCATTTCCTCATTGGAAAACGAATCGTATGAACTGCACAAAGACCTCGAGTCTGGGTGTAAGTTACACCATTTTTACGCTACAATCGCTATTTTACTTACTGTTTTACTTACAATGTTTAACTATAACTGTCGAGGCTTAACGGCAGATACTGTTCTGTGCAGATCTATTCCAGTGTTATCACTCTATCTGTAAAGCCTGCTAACAATAGCTTAGACAAGGTGATTGTCACTAATAAAAAGAAATCTTGGGTTGGAGAGCTCCTTTACAGACTGTTTTTGTAAATTTTCGTGGAAAAACTCTTCGGAAAAATTTAAAAGTGTACGGGAGTGGGAAAATAATGGAGTTTCCTTTCCTTTTCAAATAGACAAGCAAGACATATATTGCATTTTCTTTTTGCTATTTGCTTCCCTCAAACATCAATTCCGATTTTCTCTTACGCGTGTAAATTTCAGATTATTTTCAAGAGTTCTCTGACAGCTGAATTTAATTATGATGTGCGTGAGTGACAGCGTATCTGATTATTTTTTTGAGACTGATTCTAGTAGTGATAGTGATTCTGTGGATATCTCATATGTTCGTAATTGGTGTAAATTAGATATTAATTCTCCGTTACCAGCCCCGCCTCGATTTCATTTCACAGAGTCACCCGGTATTTTATTTCAAATTGACAACCCAACCGATCCTCTACAGTTTTTCTCAAAATTATTTGATGATGCTGTTCTTGAACAAATCGTGGAACAAACGAATTTGTTTGCTTTGCAGTATTTCAATACTCACAATGTTACTCCAAAATCAAGATGCACAGAATGGGCAAACACTGATAAAAAGGAAATGCTGCTGTTTTTATCGTTGCTGATTCTAGAGGGATTTCAGGAAAAACCCCGAGAGTCCCTGTACTTGTCGAAAATTCCAGTTTTGGAAACGCCTTACTTTGTCAAAAATATGAGAGAAAAAAGGTTTAGCCTGATCATGAAATTTTTGCACTTTTGTGATAATGAGAGCTACGTAGATGAAGAAAACCAGAATAATCCACTTTAAAAAATCGAAACAGTAATGCATATTATTGTAAAAAATTTTCAGAAATGTTACACACCCGAGAGAGATTTATCAATTGATGAATCTCTTCTGATTTTCAAAGGAAGGCTCGGGGGGAAATTATACCGTCTAAACGAGCAGGATTCGGGATAAATTTTTTCGTGCTCTGTGAATCATCGTTTGGATACTTTTCGAATTTGATGATATACACCGGAAAAAAGACGAAATACTAGCCAGGATACAAACAAAACGGAACTGGTGTAAAGGCCGTAATGACCTTACTGGACAGATATTTAGAAAAGGGCTAATGTAACAATAGACAATTTTTATAATTCTCCCTCTTTAGCAGAAATACTTAAAACCCGAAAAACTTACGTTTACGGAACATAGTGAATTAGTAGGAAGGACATTCCAGAAGAACTGAAAAATAAAAAAAATTATTATATTTTTTTTTTTTGAAAATCCCCAAAATTACGAATTAATACTACTGAGAATGATCTACATGTGGCTATTATTTTTATTATCCAAATAAAACCATTTTCTAACTTAAAAATTCCAAACAAATGTTGAAATTCGGAGAATGGGCAATTTTCTGATTTTTATGTAGCGTCAGTAGCGGATTCAGGGGAGGGGCTAGGGGGCTTCAGCCCCCCCAAAAGAGATTGCTAAAGGGTAACATTCTGCTTCATTATGCACATTGAGTATGTAAAGTGATCTTTTTTAATCATTTAGCCCCTCCCAAAAGTTTTTACATTGGTTTAGACTAAAATTTTGCTTTATTGTACATTTTGTTTGGGTTAAATAAGCTTTTTTCAAAATTTAGACCCTCCCAAAACAGACTTTCTGGATCCGCCACTGTGTAGCGTGTATTATTTTTTCTACATTTTTTTTTAACATAATTATGAAACATTTCCACTGAAAACAACAGGGTGGATTTTATTACGTTTTTTGAGCGCAACTTTTCTAAATTTTTGGAGTCGTGGCAATAAAAGTTTTGGTTTACATTAGTACAAACCATAATCATCACATCGCTTTGGGTGCACTTGAAATATTTTTATTCTTGGTTAAGATAATTATTTGCATTATAAACAAATGGGAGTAACCTTTACTATTATAAGTGAAGTAATGTATATAGTAAATACACACAGGTTTTTGTGGGCTTCTGTATTTTTTCTTTTTTTTGTACTTGGGGGGGGGGGGAGAGGATGTAGTGGTGATCGAAGGCAATTACTATTTGAATTAAAATGGAATGACTCATGGGCTCAGTATTGCAAAAGTAAAAGCAGACTATAAACAAGTTAAGGAAAACTGAAGAAGATATAGCACAAGTTAAGGCAGATCCTGATTATGACCAACGGGGGCCCCGGGCATTGGAGAATTTGGGGGCCCCCATCTATGAAATTTGTTTTATTTTTCATAAAATTTTGATATAAAAAATATATTTCAGAAAAATATTTGAAATTGGGGACCCTGGGCAAAGTCCCGATTTGCCCATGGGATAATAAGGCTCTGAGTTAAGTGGGGGGGGGGTAATTATTTAAGAAAAAAATCTAAATTTCACTCTTTTAAAAATACAGAGGTGAAACTTTGGAGGTCCTGTTCAGCTTAGAGGCTCCCCCCCCCATTGCGGGGAATGTTAGGGCTTACGGTAAGCCCTTGCCTCTGGTGCTAGGCCATATATAATGGGGCTCAGCTATTAAGAAACTTCGCTCAACGGAGAATAATTTAATTTCAGCGAGCTATTTATACACAGCAACGAATTTGTTAATTTGACTACAACTTGATTTTCCCAGATTTACCACTATGGTTTGGGGGATAATTATTGTTATTTTTAATTCATCACATACTTGTGTCCTTTTAACAACAAGAATCTTTTTAAAGGGAAAAGGTTCGTTTCTGCATATACATTTTATAGAATATCTCTACAGTAAGAGTCATCGTAAGTAAAACGCTACTAATGCATTGACTAAATTTTAAATCCCCATGATTCCCCCGCTGGCTACAGCCTTGCTTATTAGCATATTATATATTTATATATATCGGACCTCGGTTTTCATAGGAAAAACTTGCACAATGAACAAGGGACTGTTTAAAAGCTTTGAATAAGCTGTTCTAAGATATTAAGTGCTCTTCTTTGACGTTCAGCCGAAACTAAAAGTAAAGAGCGCATTGCTCTTTTAATTATTTAATTACGGCTAAGATTCCTAATATTCTCCTGGAAAGGAGAATCTGTAATTTTTATTTCATTGAAGAATATTACTTTAAAATAGTCTCTTAACTTTTAACCAGAGTAAAAAATAAACACCGTCAGATATTTCCAGGCAGTCAGAATGTTCGCACCTAAGGTGCATTACGTACTAAATTAGTAAAATTTATTGAACTACTAGGAAGAAAGGATTTTAAAAATATTATTTCACCGAATAACCTCTGAGCCGTGATATACTTAAGAGTATTAAAAATTTATTGCTTTTCCAGGTTTATAGTTTTTACAAATGTACACTTGTAAGTAAACATTTTCGTTTTTTTTTTTTTTTTTTTTTTTTTTTTTTCATCTCGCGTGATTTTCATCACGGCCAACACATTTATCAAAAAACTTTGGTTAAACGGCGTTAATATTTAAATCACACAATAAAAATTCAGTTAATTGCAATAAAGCCTTACAAAATTTATCAGCGAATGCTTGACACTTCATAATCTTTTACTCAGTGAAAGTTGCTCCTCCTATGATCCCCCCCCCTCCCTCGCCCTCTCTCAAAACCACAGAATTCCTTGAAAAACTGGGGGTGAATCTCCCCGCTCACTCTGTGCACAGTGGGTGGGTTGTGCCGTGTAATTTCTTGACATTTGAATAGGGGGGATGACATTAGCTGAGCAGGGAAACCAACATTTGTATGGCTGAGTACCAAGCCGTTTTCTGTTAATTTTCCCAGTGGAAGCTTTAGCGAAAAAGGGAAGAAAAGTTTTTCTTTTCAAGGCGGTGCAACCATATTATAGAAACACCGGGTTGCTGCTCACTTTGGCACATTAACACTGATGTTATTAAACCAGAAAAAGTACCCATTAGGAGTTACTTATTATCTCGGCGGTCCGCCAAGATGAGCGATTTTTCGCCAAGATAAATTCCGGACACAAGAAATTATTGATAGTTTGGATTGGCAACCACATTTTCCACCACGTTTGACGAAAAAAAAAGTTGCGGGGATCATACGTAAGTACCAGAAAGCTCGCAACTTCTGCAATTAAGAAGTGTTTCTGTAGGAATTTGTACAGTACGTTATCATCCAATACAGTATTTTTATAATCATTTTATGAATGGAAATGACACAATAGATATAAGGATGCCTTTCCATATATTTTGCAATGTCAGTACGTGGCATCGCTACCATGACCAACATCGGATTTTATGAGGACACCCAAAATTTTTAGCAACCCTAATCTAAATAAATTTAATGAAAAATATACTGTTAAAGCAAAGAAGCATGATTTTCAGAGAAATGAGTCCAATGATTTGGCCAACAATGCGCTGAAGATAAAGAACAGTAATGTATGGGGCGGCTAATCTGGCCACCTTGGTGGTTAGGATATTAATAAAGAACCTCAGCAAAAACTGCTTGCACAAAAATGTGCACTGCTAGTAAAATCTGCATCATCTTATTTGAAATGAACTGTATTAACCGTGCGAGTGTCTTAAAAAAAAGTCAAAGATGTGTAGCTGTTTCCACAGCACAAGTTCAGGCATTTGTTTATGTCTGACTAGAGTGCTGTCATCCTCTTGTTTAAAACAGTGTTGGACCCATGTTTACGTCAGGGGGAGATTCCCCCTGAACCCCCCTAATTTTTTAGTTTTATTATTGCCATATTAAAACGATATTAATTGACTATGTCATTTTATCTCTCATGCCTTTTTATTTTTCTTTTATTCTTCCTTTACATTTATTTCATCGACTGGAAGTAGGAGGGTTTCCTGATCTTTCCTTGAAATTGCAAACGTGGGTCGATGATAAAAGTTTATTGAGGGATACATAATTCAGGGGGATAAGACATTGCACAGTAAAAAAATAAACAACTCAGTACTCAGCAATTTTCTTAAGCTGTTGAAATTTTTATGATTGTACCTATCTATAGAAAAATACATGTAATGCATATTTTACAGCTTACGAAATATTGTAACAATAGATTAAAGCAGTTGTGAACTAATAGTATTTAAATATTATGTCGCATTTTTTAGACACATTTTTCGGGCAATTTTCAATGAAGGGGGTGAGAGATAAAATGACATAGTCATTAATATATATGGTCAGATTAAATTTGATCAATATCATCAATATTGTGAGCTATTGCGAACTATTCCAAACCAGCTGTTTTGATACTCTATTGATCAAATGCATATTAACAATCGTAATTCAATTATTCTGCTGTAAAATTCCATAGAAGCCGCTGCTCCCCCAAGACCCGGGTATACGGATTGGCATAAGCTGGACAGTAGGACACTTCAGGAGCTGTAGCATGCCTTAAACCAAATAGGTAGGCAGCTCCTAAAGGCAGTATTCTGTAGTTTCCCAGATTAGTTAAAGAATATTTTTCTGGGCTTGAGGGGACAAGGGACGTTAAAATTGAAAACTGTCATTTCTTAATTTTTAGTCTCAAATCATACATAAAGATGTATAACACAAAGGTTCACATTTACATTAATACTAAAAATAAAAAATATATATATTAATATCTTTGAGAAAAAATGCGCATTCAATATTTTTTTTAAATATCCCATCCGCATTCCAAATTAATAAAAAGCTGTAATCTTTTTTAGAATATACTTGTAAATCATATATGAACATAATTGTCCATTAAATTTTTAAAGGAAAGTTAATTAATTGAGATATAGGAATTTAAATGTAACAATAGGATGTGAATTTGAAAAAAAGCTACATCTCACATGAATTTAATTTTTCTTTAAAGCTTACCCTTGTCACTTATAAAAATGAATGCACAGATATGTCCATACGTATAATGAAAGTGAATATTAAAAAACTTTACAGCTTTTTTATTAATTTGGAATGCGCATGGGGTATTTTAAGTAAAAAAATACAAGGCGTATTTTTTTTTTCAAAAAATATGAAGACTTCATCCAAAAAAATTATTTGTTTTTTAATACTTAGTTTCAAACAACTATGATTTTATGTTAAAAAATTTTACATCGTTATAGTAAACTACTTTTATGTTAAACAACTTTACAAGTAAAAATTCAAAATTGAAAATTTTGAATATTAACGTCCCTTGACCCCTTAACAGAGAAGAGTTTAAGGATATTTTTCTCTGGTAAGTGAGTGGTAATAACCAACTGTCGCAAATGAACGGTAGTTCTGAGAAAAATTCGATCTTCAAACTTCAGAAATACAGAAATTAAATTCGAAGCACAAAAATATACGTAAAACACTTGTCTCTCTTCCAGACGAATTTTTGAGAAACTCCATTATTGAAAGGGAAATTCTTTTGCGAATTGTCAGAAACCATTTACATAAATAGCGCAATAAGCCTCATAATGCAAAACTATTTCTCAGAGTTCCTGGAATCATTTAGCAAATTAAAGAATAAACATTTCATAATAGGAAAATTAATTATTGCAAGTAATTGAATCAGCTTCTAATATAAAGATTTGCTTTTTAACATAATTGAAAATTAATGTGATATGAACATTAATTCTGCTAAACAAACTTAATTGAAATTTTACGTTCGGAGACACCAGCGATACCAAGGAATAAATACCTTTTCAATGCATCAGCTAATTTTCGATCTTTTTTTTAAATATATTTCCTGAAACATTATTATCTCTTTATCCAACAATAAAGAATCCGTGGAAGCGGAATAATCTGTTAATGGAACGGGACATATATTACCAGGAATAAATCGATTTTTCTTTTGTAACTGCCCATTACCTTTCATTTACTTTCAAACAAACAAAAAATTAAGGCATATATATGTATATATATATATATGTGTGTGTGTGTGTGTGTGTGTGTGTGTGTGTGTGTGATTAATGCTGTGTTTCTACTGATATTTCAGAACGTTTGAAATATATTATAGTGCGATTTTATTTGCAGAGTCGAGATATTTTAATTAAATTTGTTGAGAAAAAGTTTTGGTTTTAATTATTCATATTCTTTGATCACTTTTATAAGAATTAAACTTTTGAATTCCGCGTTTGAAATGTTTGAATGTTAATTCGGCCGTGGTATTATTATTATTATTATTTTTTTTTGCAGTGCCAAGTAAAATATAAATAAGAGTTTTCCAAACATGTAACAATGTAAATATTATCTAACCGTGACTACTTAGATAAATTAATCTTACTTAAAATGGACTTCTTAATGTTTGTCTGTTTTATTTTCCCATTCTTTCAAGATTTGATGAAGGTTGTTATAACTTTCGTTCATATACCCGGACTATTGATGAGGGCGAATATAACGTTCAACCATTAACCGATAAAAGTTTCAAAAAATCTAAAAATTCTGTATATTTCTAAGCTTGCTTTTCAGCGAAATGTCCTATTTCTTCATGAGATGGTTACTTTCCGTTAAAACCAGAAAAAAAATATTTTAAATTTCAGAAATTACACATGAAAATGGTAAATATCCATGTCTTTTCTTGCATTTTTCATTTTGCATGTAGTTTTAAAAGATATATTTTTGCTAGATATTTTAAGCTGGAAATAAGCATTGACATCAAACGCACTCTGATCGCATAGACTTCGAATAAAATGCAATTGCATATTTCAGTTGTTTTCTGTGACTGAAAAATATTGCAATAAATTTCATGTTTTTTTCCTTTGGATGAAAATTTGAATCTCCTTTGAGTTTACACTTTTCTCTTTCATTTTTTTATCTTTTTTGCCTTGATTTCCATTTATACTTTCTTATTTTTCATAGTTTTCGCCAAATAGACATTATGTATGAACAAATTAGGCAGTTCTAGAACAGAATAGTAGACATGAGAGTGTTTGCCATGTTTTACCACGAGTGTTAGTTTGACTGATTATTACTGAATCATATTATTTCAATCACACTGTAGTTATATTTATATCTTATTCACCGGAAGCTCTGCGAACGCGATATTTGTTTTTAGGTCCTGCTTTAAAATGTGTGAAAAATTTAGAAATATATGAAAATCATGGGAACATTTGATTTTTTCTTGATCCTGTGTCAGGGTAAACTCTTTCCATCCCAAATTTCATAGAAATACGTCCAGCCATTTTAGTATGAGAATAACAAACACACAAACAAACTTCCACATTTATGATATTAGTAGGATTTATTTCAGAAAAGCACAAGGAAAGGCATTCATAAATATAATATTGCTGTATTTCAAAATAAATAAATATAAATAAAAGGTATAGGATTCCGTTTGAATTATTAGCCTTAAAAATATTTAGGTAATGTAGTCAAATTAAGACTTAAGAAACCATTATTATTGATGCAGTCTTTAACAGCTAATTCACTCAATTTTTACGGTTAGAACGCGAAAATTTCATAACTTGGGTAATTTGAGCTCTAGACTGATTAATCAAAATGTATTGGAGTCTGTCGGATATTTTGAGTTTTATATCAAATTTTATGTAGATAGACTTATCCATCGTTAAAAGTTAAGATTTACAGAGAAATGATGGGCATATTAAAATATAAATACAAATAGATCTAAATGGCTTAATTCTCTCACATAAAGAGAGTGATGCAGTTCATCACATATTTTTAATTCTGATTTTTTCCTTTCCCTATTCACAATTTAATACTCTTTGCCATTTTGTATTTCCATCTCCATTCGCTGTGCTGTTTTGATTCCGTTTTTTAAATTACTTTGGCATCTACGGGTAAAATATTCTGTCTTCGAAATGTCCTCGTGTGCTCTATTTGCTTTCCTCCTTATGTTTTCCCTCTGTTCTATTTCTTGTGCTACAAGTTCTCTGCGTAGCCTTTATTCGCGAGCTCACATTTAAATTTGATTTCTATTTTAATTATATATAATTTTATCTCTAACTTCCAATTCGTTTTTTTTTCAATCTGGCAATTTAATGGCGACCGTTATTTCTTGCTCCTAGCGCTATCGCGAAGTTGGCCTGCTGTATTCTCTGACATATTTCTGCGTCACTCATTGCTTTGTTCAAGGCCAGTAAAACCACGCGTGCTTCTGTTAGCTACCAGGCATCGTTATCATAGTCCTTTATTGTTATTTTAAAATAAAACTACTTGGAAATCTATATGGATTTTTTCTTCACTTCAAAGTGCGACGTTCCAGGGTATTGCATATGTAATGCATACCAGTTATGCGATCACATATGTTCTGCTAAAATTTTAACTTCACTGCTCAACAATATCATATTACTATTCAGCGTAAGGGAACAAATATAAATAAAACATTTGTCTTATCTCACGGTTCACTCATGTAAAAAAAGTAAATAAATAAATGAAACAAAAACATGAAAATGTAAAGTTGCTTATGAAAGCCAGAATATTATTTATTCCAGATAACGTACCTTTATCACATATTAATCATTGAAATTTAGAGAAACAATGCAGTTCAAAAGTTTAATTAATTAGAAAAGTTTTTTTAATAGCACTTCCTTTCCTGTCTTTTCCTTTTTTGAACAAATCAGAATGTAACCTAATATTATTTGCGAGATTAATAAAATGAGATGAATTCTACTTATGAAGAGACTGAGAACTTAACTGTTATTAGAAAATTTGACTGAGAACGTAACTGTTATTAGAAAATTATGTAAAATAATTTAAAGTTTATTATTATTATTATTATTATTATTATTATTTTTTTTTTATACCGCAACTAAATCTGAATTGTGCTTGAAAACGCCTTATGGTTAAATTTTATATCCTTTCTCTTAAATATTTTATTTTTCAGCTTTTATTCCTGAAATTCTGTTGAATGTTAAAAGTAACTTCTGCAAAATTTGAATTTGAATGATGATAACATATAAGTTGACATAAATAATGCTAGTCTATTGCAGAACGCGAGACGGCTACCATTTGGCGATGTTTTTCAGCGCTATGTTTCGCTTGATAATCGATTATGTCATGGGAGGAAGTAGAAACATGAGAAAATGAATGTTTTTATGTTTTTGTCTATGTTTTAGTTACTTTCTTGCATGCTTTGCATTGTCAAACATCTGCAAATAGGAATAACATAGCCGCAGAAACTTAAATTACGTTGTTGTCATTGTATTAGACTGGAGTTGTCAATCAATATTTAGACTATCCGGAGGCGTATTTTCTGAAGTCATAAAATTAATTAAAGCTGATATTTTTAGAATGTTTCTCTGGGCTGAATACAAGGGAAGGACCTGCGAGGTAGGATGCTCAGTCAACTGCCACTCAACTGAAACGTGCGTGCACCATATCACCTGATCCCTGTTATTTAATCAAACAAAATTTTAAAGTAAATAAATTGATATAGAATTACACTACAAAACATTTTCTATATTTATAAAATAAGCATTTAACGCATGTCCTACATAACTTTTAAATAAGCATATATATGCATCATATAAATGTGAAAAATTTTATTAAAATCTCGCTTAGAAAGCACTTTTAAATGAAAATGTTCTACTATGGCATTAGTATAATCTTCTCAGACACATTTGTATTATCACATTGTTAATTCACATGGGGAAAAACTGGCATTGTGAAGCTCTTTCTGAAGTTAGAGAGCTAATTATTTTCGAATAGCGTATCTTTATTCGATTCCGATCATGAAAGTTACGATTAAATAAAAGTATAGTTTAAAAAACCAAAAAACACGCTTTTATAGCAAATCGAACTAAAAAGTGAAAAATAAATATATAGTTTAAAAAACCAAAAAACACGCTTTAGTGATAAATTGAACTAACTAAAAAGCGAAAAATAATTCTTAATATAGAAGTAAATTAATGAACAAAAAATAGTATCATTGTGAAAAAAGCGTTGGGTGCTCCCTATATCAGTTCTTGAGAATATTCGCTCGGTACGATTAGTACAAAAATGATACAAAAAATATAGCACAAAGCGCCCCACGCTTTTTTCACAATAATACTATTTTTCGTTCATTAATTTATTTTTATATTAAGAATTATTTTTCGCTTTTTAGTTAGTTCAATTTAAAGCGTGTTTTTTGGTTTTTTTAAACTATACTTTTATTTCTTTTAAATAGATGAATTAGTCAGAGATGCGGTTTAACAGTAATTGTCTATAGACTTGGATATATGGAAAGTTTCTGGGTGACTTTTGTCTACACAGTGTCTATTGCGATTTAAAAGAAATAGCACAACTAGATGTTCAATACAAAATTTCAACTTTCGAAAGCTAATTATTTTTGTATTGTGTTACATATATACGCATGTATGTACAGATATCATGCAAAAACAAGTCAAAATGGATTCACGGGTAGTCAAAACAGATGTTATATCTATACCTGCGCACAGACATACGCGTAAATACTTAAAAAGGGAATCAGGGACATTCAAAATAAATATTTCGGTCAAAATCTTACTACAGAGAGATGCATTTTAAACGCAACATTTTATTCAAGGGGCTAACAAATAGTATGTTATAACGAGGGAGTATTGTGCCACTGGAACTCACCGTATAATATTTTCAAAAATACCTTGTACTTCTTACAATAATATATCACGTGTTGAAAAATGCAGTCTGACACTCAATTACCATGTCGCAAATTATATGGTCGTACAGCGAATAAATTAAACTGAAACAATAACTTTACACATTGTTTTAATTTAGAATTTTATATTGTTAAGAAAACTGCGAACTTGTGTTACAATTGTTAGAAACCAGAGTGTGATACATTATTGCGAACACCAAAATTTGCAACAATCAAAAATACGAATCATTTCTAACGAAGCTTTTTAAAGTGTGAGTTGGAAAAGCGATCATTTGCGAGTAAAGCCTACGATTTCTTCGACTTTTGATGTGTAAAGTTGCTCGTTTCTAACTTTACGGACTTCTTGTATTTTCTAAGACTTATTATTTTTACGAATAAACTACTATTTTACGCTGACTTTTAAACTTTCAACGAATTTCAAACATCAAATACTTATTGTATTATACAAAGTACAACTGATCTCACAGTTTTTCACTGCTAATTATTCTGACTGTACTTCTGAACTCCGAGCTGAAGAGAATGTTGTCTGTTGACGATTATCTTAGTGTGGCTAGCTCAGGACTGGACTCTTACGTAACAGCTCCGGCGCGGGCACCTGCCCCTCCAAAGCCTCCTCGGAGGGTGTCCGTCGCTCCATTGCCAGTACTTTACCCCGGGGATCTTATGGAGCGTTTCCTAGCTGACTGCGTCAGTCACTCTTTGCCAAGAGTAGTTCTGCGGGCACCTGCCCCTCCAAAGCCTCCTCGGTGGGTGTCCATCGCTCCACTTCCATTACTTTACCCCGGGGATCTTCTGGAGCGTTTTCTAGCTGACTGTGTCAGTCACTCTTTGCCAGTACTTTACCCCGGGGATCTTCTGGAGCGTTTTCTGGCTGACTGTGTCAGTCACTCTTTGCCAGTACTTTACCCCGGGGATCTTCTGGAGCGTTTTCTGGCTGACTGCTTCAGTCACTCTTTGCCATAATAGCAAATTCCATAGGAAGCCTTCATTACCACCAGAACTAATAGTTTATATCGAAAGCCTCCATCACCAGTATATCTACACATTCCATAGAAAGCTTTTATCACCAGCATAGCTACAGTTCACAACGAAAGCCTCTATCACCAGCATTTCTACCAATTCCATGGGAAGCTTTTATCACCAGCATATTTGCAATTCGCATCGAAATCCTCCATCAACAGCATGTCTACAAATTCCATAGGAAGCTTTTATCAGCAATATAGCTCCAGTTCACATCGAAAGCCTTTTTCACCAGCATGCCTACCAATTCCATGGGGAGTTTTTATCACCAGCATGTCTACAAATTCCACAGGCATCTTCAACAACTGTCTAGTCGCAGATACTGAGAACTAATACAAAGCGCACAAGCTACCGTCTATGGTCATGCCAAATAATTCCTGCAGTTTTTTCCAGCCAGTTTTGTTCAGATAGCAATTGAACACAAGAACAGTAGTAAAACTTTTAAAAGCTAGTTACATTATATCAGAAGACTACCTATTAAGAAAACTTTTGGACATTCTTTCGTGAGAAATAAATCCCAGCCATCCAAGCCTAGTGATATATAATTTTATTGGAAAAGTAAAAGACTGCTACTGTACAGAAATGAACAACTCCTATGAAAAGTTTTCAAGTTTCCGGAATACGAAGGCACATTCTACCGAGCTCTCAGTAAAGTGTAGTTTAGAGAACAGGTGCACTGCAAATGAAAAGACAAAAACTTTAGAAAGTTTAAAACAATATAGAACAGTCTTTCTTCTATTTAAGAGTCACATACCGACTCTACAGATGTATAATTCCATAGGAAAGCTTTTTAATAGCACAATTTATTAATAACAATAAATTCCTTACACTATACTTTAATCTATTTTTTCTATGTATGTAATTGTTCACTCATCTTCTCTTTTAAAAAGATTTTACTGGTCATACCATCGCAGTAGTTGAGTGCTGATCAATTAGGAAAAATATCTAAGTACTTCACAACTATAACCACGTTTCCTTTCCGATAGAAAGTAGATTTTACAATAATTTGGGTCAGTCAGATTTTTTCTAATAGCTATAAAGTTAACTAATAACATTTTTGCTTATTAAGTATACAGACTCTGATTTTAATCAGTGATGCTTCCGTGGTATATCGATGATGTCGAAATAATAAAATAATTCAGTCGATCATTACTTTGAACTGTACTGTAAAGAAAGAGTCCGTTTTCGAGTTCTCGGGTCCCATCGCGCGCCCGTCGACCTAACCGTTCGGAGTTTTCCGTGGTTTTCTCCGAAACTTAGCGTAAATACGGGTTAGGGGCCCTTAGAAAGACCCCCACGGAAGGCACCCCACCCATCGGCCTAGAGCCCACGCGTAGCTAATCGGCCGTAATCCCACAAACCAAACCGTTTTCCAGTTTTGTCTATCGAAATGCTCTTTTAAATCTAAATTCCATTTGTAAGAGTTCCTTTTTTAAGGATTGTTCTAGTCGGCTGTCTTACTGGTAATTCAGGATACGCCTATTAAAGTATAAAACAAATATATATATATATATATATATTAATTGCAGAGTTGCTAAATGCTCCGGTATATATTAGGTTGTAACGAAAGTTTTCCGCCACTCCAAGTATTGCCTGCACAAGCAGTTCGCGTTGGTGTCTTTGCCAATATTTTGTAAAACGATTTTTGTTATTTGAAAGAAAAGACTTGTTTTAGAGCACAGTGTTGTGAAATCCGTGAAACAATATCGTTATGGTTAAGTATAAGGTTTCTGAAATGGAACTACCACGCTACTAGATTGATCCATCATTTACTCTCAGTTCTGTCGCAAAAGGTCAGCTACAGAATGACACTGAATCATGTGTACAGCTTAAGGTACTACTGTTGTATCATATGACACTGTGAAGGTTTGGCACCGAAAGTTCAAAAACGAGGACTAGGATATTAAAGAAGCAGAGCGCTCTGACCGGACTACTGATGCTGATGTGGCCCGCCTACGAGAATTTGTGGAAGAAGATAAAATATTCATTATTCGATTATTTTTCGAAAAGTGGTTAGTTTTATTCCCGAGCATTTGGCAACTATGTTTAATTGTTAGAAGA